>CM048040.1:25320000-25555000 GCA_026259375.1 Verasper variegatus | reverse complement strand
CCTGTGCTTCACTCGCATTTAACCGCAGATTGTGTAAAGATGGACGACACGACGGCTCCTCAGAGCGAAGCCGAAGCGCCTCGATCGCCACCTGGTGGTAGGGTCGTAAATACCGGCTCCTCCATGTTGTTGGAATGGACACGGACACATCTTTATTTAAGGTCTATGTATCTAACTAATTGGCTTGTTAGGGGAAGAATGTGGTTTTGTTTGAATCTCTAAAACAAAACCAATCAAAACTCCAAAGATCTACAAAAAACACACATGCACCCACAACACCATTGCGTCCCGTGTAGTATGTGTCAATGTGTGTGTTGTCCTGTGTGTCCAGGACAGGGGCGATTCACGTCGGGGATCGGATCCTGGCGATCAACAGTGTCAGTCTGAAAGGCAAACCGCTGAGTGAGGCCATCCACCTGCTGCAGATGGCCGGAGAGACGGTCACCCTCAAGATAAAGAAACAGCTCGACAGTGAGTGTGAGTTTTACGTATTTTACAGAGATCGTCAAGCTGCCGACCTGAACTCTGTCATTGACCTTCAGTCTTCTGATAAACATGATAAACAATTAAAATGACTTTTCCCCCCAAACCATTAAAATACATAGTGATTAGTGTTTAAAACATTCAATACAGAGACTCGCACACAGCAACTGTATTCAAACTGTTCAATGTTGTTTCATATTTAATTGAGTTTTCTTATATTTAAATGTTGAAATACACATTTTATTATATAACTGTATATTTTATCTTATTGTTCTGTCTCCTTTTTAAAAGTTTGTGCTTCTTAACTTGCTCTTTTTAATGAAGCTCTCCTGCAGAGGTTTTTCACAGGATGTTATTTATAACCATTGAGAGAATAAACATCTTGAAATCTTCAGTCAGTGTCTTTTCAAGACTAAAATAGCGATGCATTACTCAACTCTCTGGTGGTTTGAGCAAATGATCAAATGTTTTCCTCTTGTGATGAAGTTTTTACAATTCAGAACCGATCGAACCCTCTGACCCGTCTGAAAATAGGCTCATTGTCTTAGGGTTTCTTTGTTGTCTAAATCTAAATCTAAATCCAGCTTCTTCTCTCCAAGACTTGGAGGAGAGGAAAGCAGCAGATGTAGAAGACACGACAGAGAACGAGCTGAGCGACCCCGATGAGGACGATTTGACGGACAGCCAACAGACCAACAAGCTGTCCGAGCTTTACTCCACCACCATTCCCAGCGTGGACTCTGCCATGGAGTCCTGGGACGGCTCGGGGCTGGACGCAGGCTATGGCAGCCAGGGTGAGTGCTGGATCAACACGAGCAGACGGAAAAGGTCAGAGTGGACATAGTGTTATAAAAGGCCAGAGAGCGAGCACATGGGAATTCACTCTGACACGTGGGATTTGGTCTGGTGATGCTAATCTGTCAGCTGAGCCTCAGGAAAATCCTTCGTAAACACTTGTGAGGCACCGAGTGATGAGATTTTGTTTTAAGAAAACTTTATGTACGCGAGACCCTTCCTCCTCTTGCAGGTACGTACAGTAATCAAGCTGTGGGCATCACCCTCCACCCTCACGAGTGGCGCAGTGCGAAGCAGCAGCAGCAGCAGCAGCGCAGCGCCACACCTCCTCCTGGACACCGGAAGAACTACCCCTTCAGCGACGGAGGGTTCAGTGAAGACGACTGGGACAAACCACCGGGGTAGGACTGAACTTGGCTTGTCATGTATCCTGTGGATTCACAAATGAATACTGCATAAATCTTGATCTTCTCATTGTATTTGAAAATGTATTTGATGTGTCATTTGACTTTATACTTTGGCCCATGTCCCATCCATTAACATGGAGGAGGCTGTGTCTATACTGCTGCCAGCCTCCAGGGGGTGATTAAGATGATTTGGCTTCACTTTGTGGAGATACTATGTCGTCCATCTTTATTTATAATCTACGGCCAAAACATACAAAACCGGTGTATAATCCTCGAAGGACACATCATATACAATATAGAGCACAGGTAAAACACATGAATAGATATATAGGAAGCTGTTTAAGTATAAGGTAGTTATTAAGTAATGACTTGTGGAGGAGGGCCGAGATTAAATAAGTTTGTACTCCTTCTCACTCCTTTTTGAATATGTAGATTAAATCATTAAGTGTTTGATTTGTTTCCCTTCGTCACTGTTTGTAAGTACTACTTTTTCTGTTTCTGTTTTTCCACTTGTTTGTATCATTTCTCGACTTTTATTTGCATGTTCGAGTTCCAGTTTGTATCTGTGGTTCGCGGCGCACGCGGCTGCACCAGGAGTTTGTGTGGAAGTGCAGATTTGAGTCGTGAAGTGAGCGATGGTGACAGAGGATCTGGAATATCTGTGTGTGCATAGTCGTGCGTCAGGAGGTTAAGCCTTGTGGGGATAGCAACGTTCGCTGGGGTTATATAACACTGCTGCGGGCAGAGAGAAAAATCATTTGCACAGTGAAAGTGAACTAATCTTGTCAGTCGAGGGTATTCAGTGTAAAAAAAAAAAGATTACTCATGTTGGATTTAACCAGAACGAACAGTCCCGTCCTGTCCTGGCAATTCTCTGTGTCCACAGCGGCTTTGCTGATAACGCTACACTCACGCTATACATATACAATATAATGATTTCAAAATCCACTACAGTGAGACAACGTGTTTTCTTGAGCATCTTCACCGAACTGAATTTGTGTTCTCGTTGTGCGACAGGTTCATCGGCCAACCACCGGACGGAATTCTGCTGGATCCCGAGGACAGTTTCTGGTGTCAGGCGCTCGAGGACCTGGAGACCTGCGGCCAATCAGAGCTACTCAGAGAGATCGAGGTCAGTCGGCACGTTAGCATTCGCGTCCTTCATTGAAATGGTCGAAGTCCCAAAACCACAAATTAAAAATATAACAACTTTTATAGCCAAAAGACATAGATACCTATACTGTCATATTAAAAACCTAGTTCATGTGTGTGTGTGTTTGTGCAGGCGTCCATCATGACAGGCACGGCCATCAGTCTGGGCGTGGACGGCGTCAACAAGCCTCCATCTGAGCCCATACTGAGCCACAACAGGATGAGCCCCCTGCGGAGAAACTCTCTCCTGCACCAGGGAAACCTCCTGCACCAGGGCACGCACCTCCACCAGGGGGCCCACCTGCATGAGGAGGCCCACCTGCACGAAGAGGCCCAACTTCACCAAGGTCAGTGGCAGACGCGACAGAACCAAAGGTGGTCGTGTCTCCAGGCAACTGATAGGAGGACGGATGAAAGGGGAAAAACAAAATGCCGTGCGTCAAATGCTCGCTGATATACTGTCAACTACAAACCTGTGATTTCCCCTCAGAATCCCTCCTGCACCAGGAGATCCATTTCAACCAGGAGGCCCTGCTGCACCACGACAACCAGTCCCCTCTCCTGCACCATGAGCCCAAACCCAAGGCCTCCCTGAGGGTGTCGGAGAGGACGTGGGAGTCTCGGCGGATTAAAGAGGAGATGCAGGGCATTCTGTCCCCGACGCCTCTGGAGCTGCACAAAGTGAGTTCAGAGCTGCTAAAAAGTTCTGTCTAGATTTTCAAATGTGAACACAAACACGTTTTCAAATGTTGTGAGGAGGAGTTATGTAATGTTCCTGACAGATCTGTCGTCTGGCAGCGACAGTCTGTCCCCGCGGCCCCGAGGGTTGTTTTGGTTCTGAACATTCAACAGTAATGAGTCAAAGACTTCTCAGAATCCACACTTTCATCTTTATCATCCAAACGGGTGAAGAGTCGTGACCAGAAACCATCACATGATATTAACGTTAATGGTTCACAGCTGGAATAAACCAGCGTCCCAGTGCTGCTGATGGGCCGTCCGCCACTGACCACGACTTTCAGCTGCTTCCACTTTATAGGGCCATAAAAACCACCTCTCCAGGATTTGTTTTTGTGAGGAAGACGTTACATTTGCACACTGCAGGGTGTTATATAACAAAGAGGGGAATGTGCTGCTCGTCTGCTCCGACTTGTGCAGCCCGGGCCCAGGATGAGGAAGACATTGGTTATCCAGGGAGAAAGTACATTAAAGTGAATCCTCGGCTGTTTCACTGATGGACTCGTTGGCCGTCAGCCAAAGTGTTACAGTCTTTAAATGGTGCCTCATTAAAAGATCATGTAATATTCATACATCATGCGCTGCCTCTCCAGCTTTTTGTTAAGCCATATTTCTCCGGAGAACATCTGGTCCTCATTACTTATTGTAAAAATATCCATTTTGCATTTAGCTCTTTGACTCTATTGAATGGTTTAGAGAAGAAGCCGTCATGCTTCAGTAAAGTGATGCAACATGGGTGAAAAGTGAACAGTGGATCATTTAGTAGAAACACATCTTAACACAAGGGGTTGATTGTTTTTAAATCATTGAGTCTCAGGATCTTAAAGTCTCAAAAACACTATTTAGATAATCTTGCATTTCATTTACAAAGGTCTTAATTGTTGTTTAGGTTATTGTTATATACTTCAGGTAGGGGATGAAGAAATGTATGATAAGGTCATCACACTTTATTACGTAGGATTTAGGAAACTGTGCTTTTTTCCTGCTTGTTTAAATCAGGAGGATTTTCTGTCACTTTAATGGTGAAAGTAAAACAAAGGTGGCAAAATATCCTGCAGCCATTTTAGCTTGTTCAGCTCTTTCAATTTGCCATTTGTGGAACAGGAGCTGTCAAGACTACAGAAATAGTGACTTTACCTTTTTTGCACAGTCTCTATTTATGTCTTGCACCTTTCTTTTTATCTTTCACAAGCGAGTCTGTGGGCAAACAACACCGCAGACATGTTTACAAGTTTTACAACTGAGTGACAATTTAGAATGATCGTCAGCAACCGTTGTCTTTGTGTGACGTTCCAGGTAGTTCCTAATTTAACAGAGAATAGTCAGTCAGTTAGCTCTAGCTCCTGTTTCTTTTTTAGTATTATTCCTATCTCTCGAGCAGCCTTTGTTTTTCATTTAACTAAAGTGAGTTAAAGAGCCCCTCGTCCCTCTTCCGCAGGTGACAGTGATAAAAGACCCAGAGAGCGACGACTTTGGCTTCAGCGTGTCGGACGGTTTCTTGGAGAAAGGAGTTTACGTCAACATGATCAGACCTGATGGACCCGCTGACCGAGCCGGGCTCAGACCCTATGACAGGATCCTGCAGGTAATGATGAGACCAAGAGAGCTCCACAACAAGAGGAGCAAAGCTGGTGCATCAGCAGGAGGACATCTGTGGGTCTGGGACTTCAGATATTAGCTCCAAGGATTTTTACTTTAATGTAAAATTCAGTGTTGTTGTCATTATCAGCAGAATTAAGACCTAAGTTGTCATCAGGAAATATCGTTTAACCTGAGTGGATTTCTGTCTTTGCAAGTCACAAGCTGGCCGTCGAACCATTTCCATTTTCTCTGTCCAGGTGAACCACGTGAGGACGAGGGACTTCGACTGCTGCCTGGCGGTGCCTCTGATTACAGAAGCAGGAGACCGACTGGAGCTGGTCATCAGCCGCAACCCGCTGGCCAACGATGACCCGGAGGACAATAACAACACTTTGGACCATCCACTAGACCTGTAACACACACACACGAGGACACGGAGACGGATCTGCAGACACACACATCCACTCTGTCTCACTCAGCCAGGAGACAAAGTGGTGGAAACTTACAGTATATCTGGAACTGGCCCAAACACACACACACACACACACATTCAATCCAGCAGCTTGCAATAATTCTACGAAAGCGGGGCCAGTGTTCAGAGAAACCACCAGAGGCTCCGTGACGACTCGGCTCGGACGCCTCATGTTGCTGCTCGAGCACAAACGACCACTAACCTGGGACGTAAAAAAAACCCATTTTAACTGATACAGATTGTTGTTTTGTTTTTTTCTTAAAACAAACCTGAAATTTGAGCAAAGTTTCAACGTGAGGCCCCGGCTTCACAGAAAGTCCCAGTGCTGATGGTTCCAGACGAATCTGCCTTATTACACATTCTAGGAATCTCCAAGTGCAACTGAAGTGATGAAGAGAACACGGCCTTGCTTAGGTTTCAGATTTAGTTTTGGTTTTTTTTTTACATTGTGTCTGTACAGATGTGGCCATATTGTTGCTAACGTTCTGCTCAAATATTCCTGCTCCCATGCAATTCCCAAGAGTCATTTCCTGGAAAAGGTGGAGTTGAGCTGTTTTCCCAGGTGTCCGGTCCTGTAGTCGTACTTCTATATCGGATGTTGCACGTCAGGTCACCACGCTGCTTCAAAAGAAAATCTGAGTTTTTGCCATCATCACATGGTCGAGACAACGATGTCAACTGCCAAACTCTCTGGCAGCTGCGTCCATTAGATAACAACTTGTTATACCACTGAATGTGCTGTGTGTAGCACTTCTGAGAAATCCAGTAGAACAGGAAGCAGGGATTGAGCCGTACTCTATAAAAAAAACCCAGTTAAAGCTTGTGAGCTTGATAAAAACAGATGGCAGAGGAAACGAAAAGCCAACGCGAACGTGTTTATCCAACTTGGTTAATCTTTACATTAGACAAACAAACATGTTGCATAAGAGCCATTGGTAATACCCACTGGCAAACATCAGAACTCGCCTGGGCAGGAAATGTCAGCGCTTAAGACCAGTGCTGACCCGTGAACACTACACATCCACTCTCTTAGCGAGCTTAATGTTGAAGAACTAGCATTGATGCTTCCCACTTGCACTGGTAAAACTTTCAGGCATAACTGAGCAAGAGCATCGTGGCTGTTGCACATTCTTCTGCGACTAGAGTCACAAAAACAAGCAACTTCATGACAGGAAGCAACAGGTTTCCGGCGTTAATTAGAGGAAATATACACCACTACAACAAAATACAACATCTTTTTCTATCAAATGCTACACACAGCACATCCAAACGGTTCCAGCGGATCGATCATGAACACTTAGTGTTGGCGCTGTGGGGGGAAACGGCCCCTCTCACAGATACAGATGACGGTATCATCTGCAAACAGCGTGACTGGATTCGTCAGGCTGCAGATGAAGCACCAAGTTGTTCGGACTCGCAGCGTGTCACACACACAAACACATTGATATGTTTACATAAGAGGGCCAGTATGCAGTGTGTATGTGACTTAACATTTGTTCATGTTCCTGGATGTTTGGATCTGGTGGACTACAGTGATCAGTGAGTGATTTCGGACACAACCAGGATGTTTCCCTCTCGATTTAGCTGCTGAAGCTTCTGTGTCGTACGATCACTTTTACATCGTAACTTCACAGACGGTAGAAACAGGTATGAACTGGAACTTCTGCCAACAAATCGTTCAACATACGCCAAGAAACCACAACGTTATAACCAGTTAGCAGTGGAATCAAGTGTATAATCTGATGGTGAAGGCCTATGTTGAACCCATGTCTTTAATTTCTGAGACATCAAGTTTAGTATGGAAGAGGATTTATTGCTGCATTTCCCATGAGCCTTAGCTGCTGTTGCTTTGAAGACAAAGCCTCATTAACCCTTTATTCATTTCGATGCATATTAGTTCTCTCATTAATGCGTTTTTTACTTTACCGAGTTTTAACCTCTATTATGAGACATTTTGCATTTTAAAAGAAATGGATGCATTTGCAAATCTTTTACATGGAGGATAAATCCAAGCAAATTTCATGTCCATCCACGTCTACAGAGACAACGTGTGATGGACCAAGTATCTCCGCCCTCTTTGCAACTATGACGAGAAATCCAAATTTCTCACCATAGACTATTCTTAACCCTCCCACCGCTCCTCTAACTCATATTTTGTTCCGTTTGGTAACGACAGATTCTTCCACTTCTGTCACCTCCTGTTTTTCGTGGTTTTCTCATGATTCCTTCCCAAAAAACCTGGAATGTGATTCCAGTGTGGATCGACATTAGCTCCCTTCCCACTGCAGCTGAGCACATGTGTTTATGTGACAGAGGGAGAACGTACACAGGTCAGAAGGTGACACACATGGCAGTGGAGAGAACTCACAAAGTGATGTGCGTGTGTGTGTGTGTGTGTGTGTGTGTGTGTGCAAAAATGTGTAAAAACGACATAATACACGTGTGAAAGAGAGAAGGAGGGAACGGGAACAATCACAGCTTCTGTTCTCTCGCTCTCTTTCACTTGGGTTGGGTCTCTCACTCTTTCCTCAAATTGTTACATAACACAGTTAGAATCCAGCTGCCCCCTCCGAGAACGGCCCTATATATGTGTGTGTGTGTGTGTGTGACTTTTTATCGTCACGTGTGCATCTCTGTGTGTGTGTGTGTGTGTGTGTTGGTTTCTGTGTGCACTATATACATGTGTGTTTACATGTGTGCATGACTCTTTTTTTTTTCTTCTTCCTTTTGAACCCGTTTTAACTCGTTTAGCTTTTGAGCTCGAGTGTTAGCGTGTGTGTGTGAGTCACAGCGAGCGTTAGGTGGTGTACATTTCATTGTACAGTGGTGATTTCTATCAGGGCTGTTCACCAAAACCCTGATGAGACAGGAAACAGGACAGACTCGGCTTCTGTGAGCGAGCCAGAGAACTTTTTCATGAAAAACACACACAAAAAAAACTAAAGGGACTTCAACCTCTTTCCAAGCACTTACTACAAAAAGAGAAGCACACTGTTGGATACCATGCACTGTAAGTATTTTCATGTACAACGTTAAAAAAAAAAAAAAAAGAGGGTTTTTTTCTTACGCAGAAATCAAGTGGCCAAAAAAAAATGAAATGGAAAAAAGCGACAAAAGAGAGAGACGTTTTAAAAGCCTTCCAAACTGTTCTGTTGGTTTTCATGTATGTATGTAAATACGTATGTGGTCAGTCATACTCCCTATGCATTTCTGGGGTCAAAGGTCAGTTCAAAGCCAAATCCAGAATCGTAACACAACAGTCAACAGTGGAGTCGAGTTTTTAATTTAGATTTTATTTTAACGTAATTTCATGTTTACAGTTGAATGGTTGAGATTTGCGATTGACACTGCAATCATACGAATGACTATTACTGCATTTTATGACTCCGCCCTGTCATCATCCTGACGCCTTTAACAGATAGTTATTAGCTTTATAATCTGGAATCAGCTGCAGGAGGTCGGTGCCACGTGCCCGCCTGCCCCCCCTTTAATACCCACACATCCCCACAAAGATCCACTGTGTTTACATTGTTCACCTTTAGCTTGAAGTGAATCCACCGTCTAACAAGAGGATTCCATGTTCTCGACCAGAGAATCGAGCCTGGAAGAACAGATCTGAGTTCCTCATTTCTCAGAATTTCCCACGTGTCGTGTGGGTCATTCCTTCTTTGGAGACACTTGAGGAAAGATCACGATGCTGTTGTTTCCTTTCAGTTTGGTTTTTCTATATAAGGAGAGGCCGTACTGAAAATACAATATACAACTACATTATATTATATAATATATGATATAGTCAACTTACCATTAGCTTTCTGCCTGGAAAGGTAATGACATTTTGAAGCATATATCTTGTTAAACTATTGAAATGGTGGCTATAGGTTCTGGTCTAATCTTCTCTTCTCTTATCGGAGCTCATCCATCTTGGAATTTATCAACTCGTCAACTCATTTGCTCCATTTCAAGTCAAATCACGAGAATCAATTCCCAAAGAACCACCGTGACTGTGATGCTCAGAAAACTTGGTCATGTGAGCATCCGGTTCGTTTGATTTGAACCATATGGACGTTGCTGTAAACATGAATTTAACGTTCTACTCTGGACTTCCAGCAAACTGTCTGTACACAAAGGGGAAATGTTGGAATATTTCCAAAAAGCACATTTTGGTGTCTCTGACTCTCTGTTGGTATTTTCAATATTTGCTTCACATTTCTGATAATTACATGTCAACATTTGGCATAACGGCTTTTTTTTTTTTAAATGTATTTGTTCTTTATACATTAAATACATTTTTGAAAAGATGTGTTGACAAGTGGCATCAAACTGTGTTACGATTCCGGATTGTGTTTCTTGTAATGTATGCGACGTGTTGACATTGTGGTTTGTTTGTTTTTTTTCAGATTGTGTAAAGTTCTATTCTATGTAATATAGTATTTTTCTATGACGATATTACAGAAAATACAAAACAAACAATATGAAAAGGGAAAATAAAATGTATAACTTTGTTGTTGTTTGTCTTTTTTTTTCATTTTCTATGAAACAAAGCGTGTACTGCTATACTTCTCTTTTTGAGAAGAACGTGAGAAAAAAATGAAAGAATAAAATGTCTAATTTTACAACCGGGGTCTGTCGTCATTTTGATGAACATGTTGATAAAACTGTTTTAATTTGTAAAGTTCCAGTGATTTAGATGAAAGGGATCTGTCTCATCTAATTGTACTAATTGTTGTTTTCTTAACCCTTTATATTTAAATCCTTTATATTTACATCAGGAGCGGCTCCTCTTTTTACAGTAGCCCAGACTGGACAAACCAAACCTTTGGAGTTTCTATGACAACTGAAGCTACCACAGGTTCTCTCTCCTGTTTGGAAGGGGGGGGGGCTGCAACACGACACCTCACCACTAGATGTCACTACATTCTACACACTGGACCTTTAAATCTGGGAAGGACACACTTTGATATGAAGTCGTTTTCCATCAATATTACATAAACTGAGACGGGAACCAACTTTAAATTGTGTTTCCCTAGTTCCATAAAATGTCAGTGCATTGGACGTAATAAGCACAGATGGGACATTTCTGCCACTTACACCTACACTGCAGCTTTTCACCTGCAAAACAACACGATCGAGGCTTTTTGATTTAGATTTTGAGATTTTGTCCTGAATATGTTGGAGGAAAAGCTGTGTGGATAGAGACACAACATTACTGTCATGTGCAACTCTTATAAAACGTTGTGTTTCTCTTTATGTGTGTGAATGGAGCCTCTTTGTGTGTATCTGTGTGTAGCTCGTGGGTTTTCTCCATTTTCTTGTGTATGCTGGACTTTACATTCTGCTTCTGCTGACTTAATTATGCCCGAGAGCCAACTGTTACATAACCGGTCCAGCACACACAGCTCACATACTGACGCACACACACAAGCAACAACACATGTTAAAGTAGTTTAACACCCAATGCACACACACACACACACTAGTATGCACTTTATAGTCCTACCAACATTAAGAACAAACATTAGATCACAGGTTGTTATCATGATTCCACCAGCAGCAGTGGAAAGTGACGACATGTGGGTTCAGACGTCAGAACTCCAAGAAACCTTCAAACACACATAATGATCGACTTCCCCCAACAACTACACAACGACTGGTCCACAGTCGACACATGATTGTGCGATTAGGAAACACAAGCCCCTTCTGTACCAAACTGAAACGGGTGTTTCAAGCTGCTCTTTAACTGGACTATTTAATTCTATTCAACCAAACTTTACAGTTACTGGTGTCTTCAAGTACATAAGGTGATTTATACCGTTTCTTTTCGTACAACAATTCTGCTACAAAATATTCATAAAGTCAGTCTTTTAAATATTTCTGTTTTGTACTAATTACGACTTCACATTTGAAATTTAAATATTGTATTGTACCTTTTCTCCTCCATTTACTTGAGATGTATCTATTCATCTATTCATCTATTTATTTATTGACGTCATTTTGCCCTTCGTACCAAACAGTCATTATTTCAGGTGGAACCAACAGCAGCAGGTTTATTTTGGGTTTCTGTACAGTGAGGGTGGAACTGAGGGGAAAACCCAAACCTCACATGTAGCTCAGTTACAGTTAACAGCGACTGATCCGAGGAGGAGACGGGGGTGGACACGTCCGACGGGAATAAAACTGGCAAAAATTAGAAAACATGTTCGTTCACATGTGTCCCTGAAGGAATAGAAAACTGGTCATGTTTGATTCTCTCACCATCTTTAGCCGCTCTTCCATTTCCTGTTCCTCTTCTGTTTTTTTACTGTTGAACAAAAGCAAAAGCACAAGAAAACATCGATGCCAGAAAACTGTCGTGGAAGATGAATTGCGAACCAAAGATTCTCAGCGGCGACGTCTATTCTCGGAGCTGGCAGGCAGAGAATGGAAATGTCAGCAGCGTGCCTCTTTCTTTGGAGTGAAAGATATTTAAAGTTCAGGCCCCAGAAACACAACAGCAATATCCCTCTTGTTCAAACCACAAACACCGTCTGAGCTCCTGCAGAACTCTGAGGTCAAACCGGATCAATAACCACAATAATCCCATCTGAATTCGTTTTTTATACGTCTCTGGGAAAAAATGTATAAATCACAACAGCAATGATGACAGAGGATTAGCGACTGGATTCCTGCAGAGCTTTCTAACGACATACTGGGAAGAATAAACACAGCGTTTTTAAACGAGTGTTTAATGTTGCACTGTAAATACTATCCTGGGAATCGTCAGGTTTAATGTGACCCTGCAGATATTCAGGGGAAATTACAATTAGCTGTGTTGGGTACACAAGTCTGAGCCTTTACTTCCTTGTTGTGTAACGGATGTTGGGGTCAAAAAAGATTCCATAATAAACTTGGTTTTTAGAACACACAGCTTAATCATGGTGGGGGGGGGGGGGGGGGCTTGTTTGTATAGATTCTCCTCTTGTTTTCGCTGGTGAGCAGCTTAGATGGTGATTTCTGTTTTGGTGTATTTCTGTTTGGTTAAGAAAGCGCACACTGGATTTTTTTAGCTCAGGTTCCGTGGGTTGTTCTGCCAAAACAAACCTTGAACTCTGGAGAAACAGTATTTAAAAGATGATCATGAACAGCACGTGGAATAAGAGTTGACTATAAAAGGAGAGAGTGTGGAGGCTGCTGGGCTCTGCAGACGCTGCCGTGAGGAAGCCAATCGCAGACCTGGATCCACCTGGGCAATAATTAAAATCAACCAATCAGTGATCCGCTGATATTGTATGAAAAAAAGAATATGTCAAATCTGAGAAAAAGAGAAATGCTCTGCGACTGAAATGTTTGTGCAACATTATGTTCCAATGAACTAACCTCAGTTCTGGATCTGCTCCAAAATGATGTGGAAATCCATCCAGTAGCTTATGTGTAATCTTACTTACAAATAAACAAATACACAAAAAGGCCGACTCCATAATGTAGCTGGGATTCTGTGATGTGCAGGTTATTTCCTGTACATGTTTAAATACACAAACATACAAGTTTGTACAAGTTATGAGTAATGATAACACACAGCAGCAGCAATGTAATTTGGTGCCAAATAACCATGTTCATCTTAATGATGCAGCAGGTTATCATTAGTTTTATTGTTATTGTCCTGTAGCTGTTCTCAGTGAATGTGCTGCTGCAGCCTCATGTTTGTACATGTAGATTAAATTTTGTATTAAAGGCTCTGAAGGATTAAGAGTTTATGTTGTCAAAGGTATTTTAGTACAAAGTAAACTTGATTGAATGATACGAGTCTACATGTGCACGTGTAAAGTATCCTGCCAAAAAGAGAAAGGAATATCTAGAGTAGATAATATTCAAATGTTATCTTGGTTTCAAGATAATCATACAAACAAATAATTCAATATCCAAACAATAAAAACTCGGCTCATTTTCTGAAGACAAATTTTTTATTAAGAAATAAAAAAAAGTTTTACACCTTTGCAAAACCTGTTCAAACACATTTTTTTTTCGTCTTTTTTTTTCTAGCTCACAGGTCGGCCATAGAAATAAAAAATAAAACCTTTCAAATTCTTTTAAAAATGTTTTTTCCTTCACCAAGGACTAAAAAAAAAACATTTTCCCCCCCAAGTACATTCTCAAAAAGGAAGGGCTGGTATTCGGTATAATGCAGGAAAGACTGAGGCGTCGTCATTAGAGACCACGCTCAGAATGAGGATGGGGGGGGGGGGGGGGGGGGTGAGCAGGACTCCATTTCCCAGAGGCCTTAGCGCTGAGATTGCCATCGTTCAAGCAAGTAAAAGGAGAAAACTTGATTCAGATATTGTTTTCTTCAGATTTTCAGACCAGAGAACAAAGTTGATCTTTGCATTAAGGATGATTTTTTTTCCATCTTTCCAATAAAGAGCAACGTTAGTGATAGAAACAGATGTGTCAGCACAAAGCGCACATCTGTATGATTACATGTCACAGGAACAAACAACCAGACTCCAGCCTCTGCTGATGAGTTGAAAAGCTGAAATCCAGCTGTTGTCTGTTCTCGTGTCGGCGAACGTAGAGTTTTCAGTTTCCTGATAACGTTTTTCCGGTGGAGGGTCGGTTTCAGATAGAAACGTCTGAATGAGCTGAATGTAGAACTTGCATCAAAAGAAAAGACCACATTTGATAAAGTGTAATCTGGGTTTTAATGGATTCACTGCTTTTGCTTTTCCAAAAGCAGCCAAATGTATTCCTCCAAGGTTCCATCACAAGCAGATTGGAAACGAGAGCCATATAAGGATGTGTTCGGATTCTGCAGACGTCCGATGTGTCACGGATTATGGAGTCGTGAACTTTGGTGCTGACATGTTTTTGGAAAGCTGCCTGATGTTTAGCAACGAAGCAGTAATGAGATTCAAGTGATGAGTATTAGAGCCATAAGGGAAAAATACCAGACTTCTCAAGAATAAAGTTGTAAATTTTAAAAGAAAGACATTTTGTAATGTCGAAAGGAAAAAAGGAATAAATTTACGACTTGTGCAGGAAATTGAGAGCGAGAGCGAAGTGAGCTTGGATTTCCTTTTAATGCTTATTTCCGTATATAGTTTTGTTGCTTTATTCGTGCAACATTTTTTGCTTTTATCTCGTTAAACTAGGACTTTATTCTTGTAAATTTACAACTTTTTTCACTTGACAAATTAACAGTTTGTCAAATTATGAATTTTTTCTTGAAATACAACTTTTTCCTCAATAAATTAGGACTTTAATTTGTAAAATTTTGACCTTGAGCATAAATTTACAATTTAATGTGACCATAGAACTTTTTCATAAAACTATGACTATATTCTAATAATTTAAATAGTTAATGTAATGACTTAAATGTGTGTTATATTACAACTTCATTCTTATTTCTTCTCGTAATTACTATTTTCTCACTAAATTACGACTTTTTTCTTGCAAATCTACAACTTTTTATTCCGATATTTTTCCTTTGAGTGCCTCTAATACTCTAGAACTGAGATAAGTAGGTAGATGGAAAGACGGTGGTCTCAGTGGCAGACCCCTCAGACTCTCTACTTTATTCTCAGTTCATTTCAAACCACGTGATCCTAGTGGTTTGGTTTAGTTTCACACTGCAGAGCATTTTGTTTGGATTTAAATGGACCCCGAAGATTCAAAAAAATATTATCTTCAAGAATTCACAGGCTTTTATCTTACATCAAAGGTAAGTACCACCTTTAGAAAAAAAAATAAAAAATTAACAGCAAGAAAAATAAAAGTTTTCTACAAAGTATTGCACATCACAAATTGTAGCTTTTTCTGTTTGTTTGTTTTTGATTGATAGTTCTACAAGTTAGTCGGATGACAGAGGTTCAAATACACTATATTTGGAATAAAAAAGGCAAAACGTGACAGACACACAATCAAAAGTAAAATAAAACAAGAAACTGCTCGATTCAACAAAGAAACAAAGATAAAATCAACAAAAATAAAAAGTAATTCTTTTCTTAACCTAAAAAATAAATCTTCAGAAACTTTTACATTCACCCGCAGGTGACGTTCACATTTCAACATTCGGCGGTAAAAACTTGTGCATCGCTAATGCTTCAATTCTCTTGCAAATTCATTAACTCTGAGAAAATAAGTCAGTTAGCTTAGGTTCATTGGTTTTACGTAGGCTAACTGATGGGAAGTGTAAAAAGGCAGAGGGACATGTACAAACTGTAAATATACACAGACAGGCTGAAGAAACCAATACATGACTGCATGAATCACTACTTCTGGTTCATGGCTTCACCAAAGAGAAGAAGGGTCTTAGCACCGGGGGGGGGTTTCGTTTTCAGCTGCAGGGTGAGAAAAGTGTAAACTAATTTGTGGGTCTGTTATTTAAGGTCTCCATAATTTTTTACAAACTTTTTGAGATGCATGAAAGTATCAAAAGGTTCCTTGGTCCATGTTTTGCACGAATTATTTAAAGGTTCATAAATTTCAAAGGTTTTGCAGGAAGGAGCTGACAGATCTTTATCTTCAGCTACGTTTCAGCAAATATCTTAAACCTGCAGGTGGGTGCTGAGGTGGTGACGGGGAAAAAAGGAGCGATGGGAAATATTTGCAGCTGAAACAGATTTGCCAAATTTGGAGGCTGTGCGTCGTGGAAGGCTCTGGAGAGGGAAGCTTTCACAAATCACACAGTCTGTGCCAAGACCCTTCGGGGGAACGGAGAACCAGGTCTGTACAAAAGAATAAAAGCTGTGAATGTGTATTAAAATGGGAGGTCTGCAGTGGGAGCTCCGCCGTACAAAGAACAACTCATATAGGAAAAAAGTTCGTCACTGTATGAAAATAGATGTGTGCTGCGGATTTGGTCTCACAAATCCCTTTTAATGATATGAACTACTTCAATCTAGATGAAGAAATTGAATAAACTTTTAACACTAGATAGATTAAACATGAAAACAGGCCCTGGTCGTACAATCACATCTGATGTTTGATTCCTGCAATGTGAAAGCGGATGGCGACGTGGTTTAAGGGAGAACGGATGAAGTTGAGGTGTGTCGACAGTATTTAGATATTTGTACGTCAGTGAGAACCCTGAATAAAAAGATGGCAGTGTTTTCTTCTTCTTCTTCTTCTTCTTTTTGGCCTCATCACTCGATATGAAGTCCAAATTATACAAGTAAGGTGCAATTAAAAACTCACTTTGATTCACTCCCACTGTATTTTTGCCTTTGACTCTGGATAAAATAGGCAGTTAAGGTGTGATTTCTTTTTTTTTTCTCTTCGTTCTGACTCAACGGCCTTTCGATCTCGATGAAAACATTATTTTCCGCTGCTACCGTTAAATTTCAGCTCTTCGTCTCCCACAGTTTGACGTCTAATATATATATATATATATTTTTATTTTTTTTGGGATGCTGGGATAATAAAAGCACGACAGAAAAAGGTCCTGAGTGGATGGTCGCTGGTCACACAAACACATTGGAAACCCCTTGTTACACAGACACATTTAAGATGAAAGCGACAGTTGTTCCCGTCGCACATCGTCTAGTTTGAGTTGTCAATGGTTCACATTGTCGATATTATGGCCCCTAGCTATTGTGAAGAATGTAATGTAGTTTTATTTTTGTTTAAATAAAGATGTTTTAAAAAAAAAAAATAATAATAATCAGCCAGAACAGAAGCAGACACTGTTAATGTGTCACAGGGCACGTTTCTCTCTGGGTCCAGTGACTGACGGAGTTTGGACGGAGCAGGTTTCAAGGGCGTCAACTGCTCAGTTTAATTTAGTTTGTCATGCATCCAAAAAAATGCATCGATAGTCACCCAATTTCGTCCAAATAGTAAAAAGTACAGTTCACGACTTAACCTTAGAACTGCTTTTTGAACAGTCTGGGCTCCTGGTTTGAATCCCGAGGCCAAACTCCGTCAGTCAGCGGCTCCGATTCGTCAGCTGCCTCCTCTCACAGTGTCTGGACAGGAGTTTGGCACTCGGACGAGTCGGCAGGCTGACACTGGCTGATCTGCTGGGACGTGTCACCCGACCAATGGTTCAACGCCGCAAGTCGCAGCGTCGGTGACGTGTTGGTTTTAACCACTGGCTCCAGTGCCCCGTGCGTGTCTGGCTGAGTTCATCCAACTTAAATACTGTCACCTTGTATTTACAGAAGAGGAAAAGCTATATAAACCCTCAACAACTACAAACTTACAGATGGAGCCATTGTAGAAGTCCCATTTTTTTTTTAGCATACATTAAACTGCTTGTTAATTTATCCCGCGAGAGAAAACATCTGGTAAAAATCAGTTTACGTCGTCTCAAAACTTCACCACGAGGGCTGTACTACAATGGCTGCCACTGTAAATGTATGATTTGTATAATAGCTTAGCATTTTCACCAGATGAAAGAAGTATTCCTTCTTCTATGTAAAACTACAGCAATAATCATCAATAGTGAATACCAATAACATTATAGTCTTAATAATACAAAATAAAAAAAAAATCTCTAAACATTGACAGAGGAAAAAACTAATAATAATGTCACTTCCTCTGTAGAAAACAAAGTAAATCCAATCCAAACTCGTAAGCCAAGAGTGCCTAGTGCAGTCACTAATGTACTGTAAACTGGTCTAGGACAGAGAAAGATAGATAGAGAGATAGATATAGATAGACTGATTAGCTACTACTGTACAGTACGCCACAGACAACACACTCAAGGGTTCAACCTCCACACTTCAAATCCTTTCAGATACGTCCCTCTTTGTGCAGGAGCGGGTTCTCTCCCCCCCCCCCCATGCAGCGCAGTCTCAGTGCTCATTTCTCTTGGACCCATAGTTTACAGCTATGGAAGATGGGGGACTTTGTGCTAAGGTGCGTTTAAGAACTAGGGTCCTGCTTTGATAAGGGGCGTCGGCTATGGCAGTGTCAATTCTATATTATTTTTTATTAGCTGCACCAGGCAATATTTTTTACATCTCAATGCCCCAAAGGAACAAGAGCTTTTGGGCAAGTTGGTTGGTACCAATCCAGCTGGTCTGCGATTACACGACAAGGAGGAGGCGGCAGCGTGAGAGAAGAGTTTGACTTTGGTGGCGACAGCTTTGGATTTCTGCTCCTTAGTTTAGATTCGTCATGTTTTAGAAGTTTTCGATACCAGACTTTAACTTGGAGGATTTTTACATTTATATAAGTTTGGTCGTGTTTCTGATTGGTAAAACTTTGCCTTTCGCAGACGAACAAAGTTTCAACTTCTACAATTTATACCCAAATACCTCCAATAGATAAAAAAAAAAAAACATGACTTTAGTAGTACCTGCAGTGCCTCGACCTCCTGCCTGTTCAAAAAGCCGAAAGCTGAACCCAATGGCACATTTGCTCAGTCAGAAAAATCCGTATTTGTTAATCTATGATAAGTGTAGATAACATTTTTCATATAGTGGCTACAAAAGCCCGTTTTGATTCAAAGACTCGATAACCACCTTCTTCCTTCTTTTAGAACAATGGCTTATTTTCTGCAAAAGTAGCTGTTGGACCAATTAGAAATCCACCAGCGTATCACTGCGCCTTTAAATAAGACAACTGTGGGACGATTTGTGGTCACATGAATATTTTTTAAAAAAAATACAAAAAAAAACAAACAAAAAAAAAAAGCTTCTGAGTATTTCAGAAATAGATTTGAAATGTGATCGCTACCCTCTCATTAAAACCACCAACAGCAAACTACTTCCGATGTACTCCTAAAAGATTTGAAACTGGAACTTCTTTTTTCTCCTAAAAACCCTTATCAGTCCACCAGACAGACAGATAGACAGATAGACAGAGAAGCTAGCTAGCTTTAGAAGCATTTCAGAGGACAGGAGAGGAGAGCGATCTCATGGAGAGCCTCCACCTCATTCCTTTACATCATCGTTTCTACGATGGTGTGGGTGGGGGCCTTCAGGAGGCCCTTGTTCCCATTGGGATCCAGTGGGTAGGTGAGGTCCTTGGGGCCGCGGTGGTCTGCGGGACGGGAGCTGGCGCCGCCGCGAACCGGGGCGGCCACCGCCTTGATCCTCTGCGGGGAGGGAGGGAGAGAGGACAGAGGGATGGGAAGGGTAGATTGAAGAAAAGGGGGAAGGAGGGATGAGAAGGAGAAGGGAAAGAGACAAGAGTATTAATGGACATTGAAGGAAACGAATGAGCAATAGTCCAGAGAACAAAAGAAAAGGGAAGATGGGACAGAGAAGGAGATGTTTTTAAAAACTGGTCTTAAAACAAACAGATAGAAGCAAAATAAGTTTAAATGGTGCTTAGAGTAAGTTTAAAGTAAATATTTAAGTGTGTGGATCCTCAGTCACTACAAGAATCAGCTTATTACTTTTATGTACACTGTGATTATGGTCACGCCTCTTGAGCGGTATTTAATGCCCAGTTCAAAGTAAGATTCAATAAGCTGATTAAGACGTGTGGTGATATTTGGTTGTGGTCGGTCACGTTGGTAAATCAGAGAAACACAAACTCGGTGCAGATTGAGTTCAGGTCGGGGTCAGTTAGTTTTCTCTCGGGGGGTCAGACGGAGCGGTAACACAAGCACCCACCTCAATGAGCGGCCCATCAGATTGAATGATCTTGATGACAACCACCATGGGGATGCAGATCATAGAAGCCAGGGCCAGGGCCCAACCGAGTCCGATGGCCCCGTCAGGATACTCGTAGACCTTGTTATACGTCAATGGCTTGTATTTGACCAAGGAAAAAATAAAGCAGCCCTGAGGAGGAAAAGGAACAAACGCTTGAATCAAGGTTGGTCTTACAGCAGATATACTTCATGATGTTTTTTGGTAAATGTAATTTCAAGTGAGCACAACTTCAAAATTGGTGATTTGTCTCTTTAAGACAAGTGTGAAGAGGAATGAAGAAAGATTGTGATGACATTAGAACAAGTTTCAGGAAGCGGAAAATGTCTTAAAATAAAAAAGAGGAAGAGGTCGGACTCTAGCCATGCGAACAGCAATGTGCTCTTACCACACACAGTAAAGGAGTGATGACAGACCAGCTCCATTTCATCCATGGATTTGGTCTGTAGCCAATCATGTCCTCAACCGCATCGTAGAAATTATCAACGCCTGCGGAGACAGAAAAAAAAACTAATTATCTTCTCCTGAGAGAAACTCGCTCAGCAACAGAATGTACCAGGAAGTTAAATAGGAAAGGCAATATTATCTGAGAGGCACATTTTAATTTGAAAGTTCTTCAAACAGGACAGAACAGTTATTCCAAACTGGCTTTGATTTACTTTCACAGAAGACAGAAAAAAGTTCTTTCAATTAAAAATTGTTGAATAGCTTCGTGACAGTGCAAAAAATATATAGTATTGCGATATATATTTTTGCAATTCTTCAATAAATATTTTTTTCCTGGATCAATAGAATCGAAAATAAAGTTCCTCTTGCTTAGTCGAGGCAAGAAGATGATACCACTTTGGTCCAGCAGATGGCAGTATACATTGTCTGACGTCTTGCGTAATGACATTTCAGAAAAAACTGAGCAGACGCGAGAAAGCCAGAAAATACTCGATGATACAACCTGCACCTTGAAATCTTAAATCCAAAGTTTGGAAGATGTTAGGTTTTTTTTTTGTTTTCTAATGGCACTAGCTTAATGAGCATCGATAACTATAAATAAAACCGTTTCGTGATGTACGTTGTTTTTGGAAATATAAATCATATTATATTAAGTGTTTGGTAGAGAATCTTTATCCATTTCCCACAGTCTAGTGTTAAAAAAGAAAAACTCGTATCAAAATTGTGATACTACTTGACACCCAAGTATCGTGATTGTACTGAATCATGAGATCTCAAGTGCACGGCTAAGTGAGCGTCACATCCAGTACAGACATTACAAGATAATACCTCAGGAGCATCAGGCTCCTGTGCACTACAGGAAATTAAAAAATAAAGATATTAAAGAGGGATGTTACTCACCATATACCCAGGCAACAGCAATACATTCAAAGAATGCCACCCACAGAAGGCACACACCGCTCGCTGCATAGTAATCAAACAGCTGGAAAACATACATGCCACCCTGCACAGAGACAAAGACAGAAAGACAGCTTTAAAATACTGTTCAGAAAATGTCCTGTTTTATAAAAATCACACTAAAACAACTGTGAAGGATCTATATGCTTGGATCTTCTGTTACAGAGGTTAACTGCAGGAGGGAGGTTTAGCACTAAGCTACAGAAACACACAATTGTTTAAGTATCATGTGAGTATTAAAATATGTGGTGTAGAGACAGAGATAAAGAGACAGAGATAAAGAGACAGAGATATAAAGAGACACAGATATAAAGAGACACAGAGATAAAGAGACACAGATATAAAGAGACAAAGAGACAGAGAAACAAAGAGATATATTTAGACAGAACATGACCGGCAGACATGTCGGCATGTGAGAAGACAACTGTGTGTGTGCGTGTATACATATATACACACACATATATATATATATGTCCGGGTGATAACTGTTTTAACAGTCATGGGAATCCTAAACTTAAACCAGGCCACTGCAGCCATAAAAAGATGTTGTCATGGGAACGACAGAGAGGGAGAGAGGGAGGCGGGGCAGAGAATAGAATGACAGTGAGAAGGTTATACGTTGTGTGAGAAGAGAAATGAAGGCTGGGAGGGTGGTGGCGGTTTGGGAGGTCGGAGGAGGAGGAGGAGGAGGAAGAGAGTGACGATATATATTCTGGTCGTCAAGGAGACAGAGGATGAAAGGTGCATGTGAGATTAGGTTTGGAGACACCAGATGCACAATGAATTAACATGGATTCAAAAAAGGTCTCATTTGCTTTTTTTCCCCCCCCTCATCATAAATTATTTGAGTGTTTCCGGTCTTAATGTTGGTATTCGCTGGGACGAGCCTGTAGCACAGGGGCTGATGGATATTTCCCATTTCTATTCTAGGAGAGACATAAAGAGGAACCGACAGTAACAGTAACTATGTCCAAACAAAGAACAGCACAGGACTCACAGCTCGCCTTCACACTGCGTTCTGTACGAGTCTCTTTGTTTGAATGTTCCAGCTGTTAAAGATTCATTTGGTACGTCTCACACCAAACGCTTCAGACGTTCCAGTTGCTTTAAGTGGTGAATGTTAATAACATTAATTGATGTCATATATATATATTCATATATATATATATATATATATAAATCCAGAAAGCGATGAAGGGATATCTAAAGAACGTACAATGCTAAGCAGTCCTCTCTCCTAACAGAGCGGAGCAGTGGAGAGATTCACAGCTGAGGAGGTTACACACTTCATTTTGTCTTGTGATGGGGATGAAAACCACAAATTTGTGGCCTCCTTTGTGTGAAATAGGAATTTGACAGTTGGCCAGTTATTCATAATTTTCAGATGAATACGCGGCACGCAGAGATGGAACAATCCACTTTTTTTGTTTAATGCTACAAGCACAGTGCAGGTAATGTGACAGCTTATTGGCTCAGACAAAAGCACTGTGGTTTCATGAAGCTCTGTCTGATACAGAGATCAAACTGGATTCTTTAGTTCATGCAATTTTTATTGTTTTTTTTCCTGCTAAACACGACACCCACAAACACAAACAGGGCAGAAACGCTAGAAAATCCATTTATCCTTGTTTTCTTAGTGCATGTGGTCGTCCCCAAAAAGATACAGAGTAAGGAAACGATCGCGGTGGTGAAGCTTTCCAATGTGGACGAACACAGACGTAATGCGTGTGACAATTTGTGTTGTTGCAGAATCTTTTTGCATAAGACTGATATTGAAATAACTGTTAATTCAAACTTAACCTTGTTTAAAATTGTGCAAAAAACACAGATGGATTAAGCAAAGTTCAAAACTTCAAGCGTCAACAGAGCTTTCTTCTTGCAGACTTTGCTACGACTTCTTATATCCTGAAAATCTCCGGCGTAACAGATGAAACAGGGCATTACTGTGTAGATGCTCGACAAAGCCACAGCCGATATGCACAGTATCAAGTCCCTGAGAGATAATGACGACCACACTTCATTTGAGAGGTCAGTGATGAAAAGAGTCTGCTGGTACAGAGCAGGTTTTGTCAGGATGATGCATCACAATGATGCGTCTGTATTATTCAAGAGAGGATGAATGTCACAGACTTCCTTTGAGAGTCACAAAGAAGGAGAGAAAAGAAAACCGTCAAGAAAAAGGTATGAGGAGTAAAACGAGTTCAGGGAGGAGAAGAGCTCAGGACAGACGAGGCAGAGGAGTTCAGGCCGAAGAGGGGAGGTGGCAAAGCATGGCAGGATGAGAAGGATGGGAATAAAGAATGATGGGAAAACATCGGAAAACAGACAGAAATAGGAGGAAGATTTGGAAAAGCTAAGTCAGGTCCGGAGAATCTATTAATACTGGAGGAGGGAAGGGAAGTTCTCATGACTTGACAGTATAAATAGCCCCCTGTCATCTCCCCAGGGACGGACACTAATAGCTGCCTGAACGCTGGTGTTTCTGGTGAACGGAGCTTTGGGCCAGAGCCGATAAATGAGGTCAGCAGCCACCATATGTACATACAATTAACAGGGGCTACTGTGCACGTGCTGGATACAAGGAGTTGACATGGAGTCCTTCCAAAAAGTAAAACTCACAGGTAACAGTATTAGTATACATCATTCACAACGTTTCACCTTGGTAACCATGGTGAGTCCAAGCAGGTAGCTGATGCTGCAGACGATAGCGATGAAGATCTCTCTGTTGTAACCCTTCCTTAGGAAGGACGGATACAGATCCACCAGTGATGTGATCTGCCCTTCCACCTCCACAAACTGCAGGGACACACGTGTTGGCAAATCAAAACCCCAAAAAATGACGATCGATGTTACATGTATTGTAATTTAACTTCTATTTCTGTTTGTTGGAGAAACTTACATGTGAATTTAATCAAAGAATCTTTAGTCATTACTTCCACCAAAGGAGGTTATGTTTTCACCCTCGTCTATTGGTTTGTTTGTTTTTGAGCAGGATTACATGAAAACTACAGAATGGATTTACATGGAATTCGTCACCAACCCACTGGATTTTAGCACGGATCATGGAGTGTGAGCAATAAAAGATGACTCAACTGAGACATTCTAGTTAATTCTGTGAGAGTCAACTGATCCCACATACCCCTTTTCAGGAAGTGTGTGCATGTGGCTTTCAAAACGCAGGCACGTGAGGGTCAGCGTGACACGCAAATGCATTAGCTCGACTTAGTGCTGTTATAGTTTCGAATGAATTCTGTTTTTAATCCACATTAATGAATTACTTTTGTCTCTGGGTTCCTGTGCTTCCTCACACATATTCCTACATCTACAAATGGCCAATAAGCTGTTAAGAGTCTTGCTAATGGGCGCTTCAACAGTTACAGCTTTTTAATCACCACTTCTTTAACATTTCAACAGCTGGGACTTTTTCGGCTAACCTGACTGTCGAGGCCAAGCAGCAGCAGCATAACGAAGAAGAGAACTGCCCAGACTGTAGGGAAAGGCATCATGGTTACAGCCTTGGGGTAGGCGATGAACGCCAGGCCAGGACCTGCAGAGGGGAGGGGAGGGGAGGGGGGCGGGGGTGAGAGCAGAGAGAGGGGCATGGGGGGGAGGCGACATTAGTATCATATGATGACCTCATCTGATCTGCATCCATGTCGGAAGAAAACCCCAAACACATGGCGACGCAGAACCAGATATGAATGCACATGATGGCAAACCTATGAACTTCAAATAGATGTTTGGGTTTATGTGTCTTTATGTATGTGTGAGGTGTATTAATATCAATTCAAGTGTATCTGATCTGACTCATCTTTACTTACCTCTTACCTCCTCGGAAACAAGCTACTTATGACTTTACTGACGTTTTGTATTAACACACAACGTCATTTCACATTAAACAATAAAAACATGGAACGTTATAATAAAAAGGAGAACAGATCAATAACAGGAATACAACAACAATAACAAACATGTCGAATATAATCTGTAATGTCATTTTTTGTGAGTATAGTTAAGTCATGAGAAATTCGTAAAGCAACCTACATATACATGTATTGTGTTGTTAAGTTACCAACAAAAATATAAGAACAAAACAAAACAAGAGCGTAAACCTCTGGAAACAAATCAGCAATTACGTGAAAAATTTAACCTGATGAAGAAATGCATGAGTCACTTCTCCAGGCAGCTGAGAGCCTTTAACACGGAGACGATCATCTGCTTAGAGAAGGTGATTCAAGTGCTTCTTTCTTAGTTTCTCACTCATTAGTATGTAAGTATGTCAACACTTACGTCACTCAAGTCATTTTACATTCCTGGCTGAATAAAGCATGTTCCTCTCTTTGCTGAATGCAAAATGACTGATACAAAACAGCAGCAAATGCAGTCTGTGATGTGGGAATAAAGAGCAAAACCTTTTTGCTTTTCGAGGGTCTAATTTGATGTTCAACCAAGAAGTCAAGAAACAAGGAAGAAGCCGGAACAGCAAAACAGAATTGCAGCTGATAGCAAGATATGCAAATGTGTTCCGTTTTTTTGTCGTGAGTATGACAGGGCATCCAACCAAACACCGCGATGACTCCGGAAAAAAAGTACTTCCAACCTCCAACTGCACAAGCAGAACCTTAAATCAAACCAAGAGTATAACTCATGGAACAGGATCCACGTCTGTTTGATAACTCATTATTCCACTCTACTAAAAAGGATTCGAAACAAAACTTTCTTCATCTTTCTTTTTCAGTAAATTCTGGAGTTAACAGAACCTATAGCATGGGTGCACAGCCACACTATCCTCCGTGTATTCAGTCAGCTTATTCTCTCATGCACTCTTCTGTCAGATACATCAGAATCAAGCAGTCGCGGTTAAGGCTGACTTGCCTGTGATGTTCCTGTGATATATTGCTTACCTGTCAAAGCCTGGTGGCCACTATGAACACTTAAGGTATTTCTGCAGGAGTTTAAATCAACCTGCTGGTCTTTGACTCATAGCTCATGGATACATTTTCTCAATTACTGGATTCTATGTTGCCCATGAGCCAGGGATGTAAAACTGCTCCAACCCAAAATCAACCAAATAGCCCTCACAATGTTGATATTGGCCAATTCCAAAAACCCAACCAGACTGATTTGACCTTGGGACATTAGATGCAGCCTGGGTTTCTTAAAAGTACTGAAATTATCGTTGTTCTGTTGTTAGCATGAATTGCAAGATCCAAGTTCTCATTTTGTGTCCAACCAGATGCTTAATGTCTTCAGCAAGTAATGGAGGAGTGTATCACAGAAAACAGAGTAAAAATAAGTAGTATCGGCTGATATTTGTAGTTTGTTTGAGCATGACTTGTATTTCTTAAGACTAAAGATTTCTAAAGAAAGTCATCTGCTTAGGGATCTGAAAAACAAGCATGGATAATTTCTTGTGTTTTTCTTGGAAAACCGGGCAAAGTCCACAGTAAACAAAGTTGCACTGTTATTAGGCTTCAGCAATTCTGTACATTGTATATATGCTGTCGATCTATGGAAAAGATGATGGCACTAAGAACTTCTTTGAAGCTTTTCAACCACATCTCACTCTCCATGTTACAATCAATACAAAAAAATAGAGGCACTGAGGGACAGTCTCTTCTTCCTTTGGCAAAAATGTTGTGTAGCTCATATTTCCCATGTGTCTTTGTGATTGAGCTATGGTACTTATTGGCTGTGGACCCTCAGACATTGCAAGCTTGGCAGAAACTACTAATAAAACACCATTTGCCAATATGTCACTGAAATAGATAAGTTACAACAATGGTCATGGCAGTTTGTCACGTGTAGACAAGGAACATCTCGAAAAACCAAAACTCTAGCACACTGGCACAAGAGGTACTGTTTTTTGCTAAGCCCTAGTCCATCAAACTTCCTCAACTTGATGCGGTGATACAGGTTTTCTCCCATTCTGCGTTTGTCAAGGAGTGTTTGATTGCGGAAACTTCCATATTCAGATGCCGTCATTTGTAATTAATTAATCAGGGAATCCTTTTGATTCCAAATTACAATTGAATTTGGAATTAAACGTATTGGCTAATTCTCTTTTGGGTTTCGTTGCTGTTTTTCTTTATATTCACTGTTGTTTAATTTGTTAACCAGGAAGCAGCGCCCACCATCACTGCCGCCTTTACAGAACCCTCGTACCTGACTCTGCCACCTCAGCAATGTCCACCCCTTGCTCTTGTGCCATGAAGCCCAGGACGGAAAATATTGCGAAGCCAGACACAAAACTGGTACCACTGTTGAGGGCTCCCAGCAGCAAACAGTCCCTATGTCACACATATGTCATGAGGAGGATTTGTTAATGAACACACAAGGATCCCTCTCCCCTACAGCTAACCCCCTCACTGAAACTAGCACCTCACCTGTAGCAGTTATATTTGTACTTGTTGTAGCTCCCCAAGGAAGTCATGGCGCCCAAACAGATGGCGTAGGAAAAGAAGATCTGGGTGCCAGCGTCAATCCACACCTGCAAAATGGGAAGAGAGAGCGGGGAGAGAAAGGCTGAGGCCACTTGATGAGGGGGAACACAGGAGCATGATTGATGTGTAGAGAAGCTCCAACGACCCAACTGAACAGATGCCAACTGTAGCTAATCAGTAGCCTATGCAAATCGCTAAACTGCCTGCGTAGCAATGTTTGGTTAGACTACTGCAGAAAAGGAAGGATCGCAGCCCACTGATGTCACTAAAGATGAGCAAGGGCACCAACCTCTGGGTCCTTCAGGCGAGCAAGGTCAGGGTACAGGTAGAACTTGATACCCGCTGAAGCACCTGGCAGTGTCACGCCACGAATCAACAGCACGATGAGCATGATAAACGGGAACGTGGCTGTGATGTAGACCACCTGAGGGAGATCACAGAAACAGCAAAGCAAGGTCACATTAAGAAAACACTCAACATCCTCTTGTTAGTATTCTGGAGGAGGCTGTTTATAAAGCTCGAGTGTCTGCTCTGCCTCTTCCAATGACAAGGATGTTAATTTGTTATTCGGCCCCTGAGATTGTATCTTTGGTTTCATTACACAGAATTATGCCTGATAAATATCTGAAGTCTGGAAGTTATTTCCTCGATTATGACAGGAGCAGACCACTGACTGCCAGTTAAATCAATAGCGGTGTATCAGTATCTGTTATACTGGAAAGCAGTGACCACACTTGGCCTTGTAGGAGTCTTTATTACCAGAGTTACAACATGTGGCTACTAGAAAGCATAAAGCCGACCAGACCAATTAGACTGTTGAGGCTATAAAAAGAGTCTGGGATTGATTGAGCTGCCTCTGGTCTCATGGTGAAATGTTGTTGTTGCTGTAGCAGCAACAAACCAAGGTCTTAAATGTTGTGCAAGCTATTCATCCTGCAATACTCCGACAAACTGTGAGAATCAAATGAGCCAGTTTCTTTCCGAGTAAATGCTTGGAATTAACCAAAAGAATTACTATGCTGATATCAAATGTTCCTGTACAAAGAGGTTTCTTCACTATCACTAGCCTTACAGAGCTAGCATCTTGTGACAAAATGTTGTCTCCACTAATTTTAAACCACGGACCCCGATCAGCATCGACACCGAGATAATAGGAGTGTGATTATGAGCATGAGAAAAGGTTTGTCATACGTTTATGTCAAACACAGAATGACACATACTTCCCTGTTCCATTTCTAAACCTTTTCAGTTTCACAAGATTAATAAACTTCTTCATAGTAAGTTCGGGAAATGGTCAGACAACATTGCATAGAATACAACTGCAGCTCCCTTAGTCTTGAAAAAAGAAAAGTGCACTCGGCCTGAACAGACCACGCTATTGTTCTCCTGGTCATGTGAGCGTCGCTCTATCAGTGTTTTCTGCATCAGTATGATATATTAACAGTGGACGAGTCAGTTCTCTGACTTTTTGAGTTCAGCAAGTTCAAGAGGAATCTTACAACACGACTGTTAATAAACGACAACAGTACATAGCAGAGGACACGTTATACATGTATCTACCTTGCCAGTAGACTTGACTCCCTTCCAGATGCAGAAGAAGCAGATGACCCAGACGAGCAGTAAACACAAAGCCAGGTCCCATTTAACAGGACCAATATCTTCTATACCATTGCTGATACCCAGCACGTTATGTCTGTGAAACAAAGAAGAACATTAATCAAAGGCAACTCCAAACCTGTCACATGTGAAACGACATGAACTACATGTGATTTAATGAGCATGTGTGCACGTCTCTTGTGTAACTTACTCCCAGAACTCAGTGACAGGGGAGGTGAAGTTGGTGATGTTGGAGGCCAGCCAAAGGGTTTTGTTCTTGCGGAAGGTGTCCTCAATGCAGCGATCGGTGTTCCAGGGCTGATTGCACTTGGCCCAGGGCAACTCCGGCTGAAAACACTGAAATGGAAAAAGAACAATTCACATTAGAGATCACTCACTATGCTGCTGTTCTTCTTACACATAGGTCACTTGCAAAAACTGTGGTTTTCCTAGAAATGTCTCTAATTTCTAACCTAAACAAGTTTCAGTATAAATTAGCAGAACAGGTTATGCAGTTGGAGAATGGAAGCTATGATTTAGAGGGTTTGATTTAAAAGTCATATTTTCATCTAAACCACTGCACATCTGACTGAATGTTAAGAAGCAAGCTACAAACTGTTCTTTTTCCTGCTAAGTTTAATTAACCTTTGCAGAAAACTACAATTGTCATTCAGTTTCACTTGGAACATGTTAAAACCTCATGCTATGCTCATTTGTGCAACTATTGTTACTTTTCTATTTCATGGTAGTTTTGATCCATTTCCAGTTTACAGCTCACACTTATGTGCGTAACGATGACATGTGATTCTACTGTCAGCAGGATGAAGAACAGGTCAAACAATTTGGCCCGTTACACTTGTTTATATTTAGTAAGCCGTGAAGTCCACAGATTTTTATCTTGCATGCGTTGCAAGATTCCTGACGCGCCCCCCCCCCGATTCATCTTGGCACACAAAGGACAATGTGCAAAACAAGAACACCTCCCCAAAGCATAGTGATAGGGTTGTTCTAGCAGATCAAGGACAAACTGCTAATTTGTCATCACGTTATCTACTGGATCTGTCACTCTTCCAGTTAATAATGGACTGCATCTGTTGATCATTTCCTCAGCCAGGAAATGTAGGAAGGTTTTCTCTTTTGGTGGGAGATTCACTTTAGCTGATCCTGATGCTCAGCACAACAGAGATTCCAACCAGCCAGTATTTAGTCGGTCAAAAATACAAAGTCCAACTAACATAATGAATATTCATTGTCTCTAAAATACAAGTTGTGTATGAAAGGAGTAAAAGAAAAAAGAAGTTGCCATCAGTCATTTCTCTCTAATCCTACCTGGAATAGGTAGTAGAGTCCCCAGGCCAGGATGACGATGTAGTAGATATTCAGCAGGGAAACGATCACAATGGAGGCATAACCAATACCTGCAGAGAGAGAGAGGGGGGGGGAGGTCACCATGATGATACAGGAAGACGTCAACAGTTTGGTGACAAGGTGAAAAGGCAACAAAAGGTCACAATGACCACAATGTGAGAAAACTGAGTCATTAATATTGTGCTTGGAAAAAAACAACAATGTGGACATTCTTTAAAATAAGAAACTGGTGCTTGAACGTGACAGAACTCTTTGTCTTCATGGCCCCAGCGAATGACTTTTTGAACTTCCTCTAAAAAGAGTTTTTCTTCTTTGTTAACTGTAAAGCCGCTGCCTGTTGCATAAAGCGAGGAAGGTTTTGAGAGACATGTGGTGAGTGGCCATAGAACAGGAAGTGAGAGAAGTCGCTTCATAATGAAACAAGTGTCACATTTCATGAAACATGATGTTCAGGGGTGAAAGTGATGCACAGACATGTGGAGTACATCCTGTTGTGAGAGCCGCAGAGACAGTCTGCTGTTGAGTTTATTTTTCTTTCTGCCGCCGTAAAAAAAGAGGTTTAATAAAGTATAAACTCAGATGCACGAGATGAACCTGGGTCATTCCAAAAAGGTATAAAGAGAAGCTTTCTACAAACCAGCAGTCACATCCTGACGCCATGCAGATGTACTTCAGTGATAAAAGCGTTACTTCCTGTTCTGACTGATTTCTCTTTTTCTGTTATGTTCAGGAAACACATTTGTGCACGTTGTTCACACTGGAGAAGCCCGTGTTTGAAATGTACTGTCAACGAGCTGTAAACCCAAATGTCTCTTCCTTTTTTTTTTTTTTTTTTTTTTTTTTTTAAAGAGCTCGGGTCACTGTGGCCTTTCGCCGTTAGCTTGTGTTACTTACGGGACAATTTCACATGCTGCTCAAAGCCGACAAAACACCAGGTTTTAGTTTTTTAACCTTCAGTGGTGTCAGTACTGGAGCTGGTGGTAAACACAGGATCAAGGCTGAGTGTGTGTGTGTGTGTGTGTGTGTTCCTACCACACAAGGGTATGAAGATAAGAAAATCCTCTAAAGTAACAACAGGTGTTGAAAGATTGGAACATGGATTCGGTTAAAGGTTAAGTAATGATCATGGCCACAAAAGGCTGTGTGTGTTTGCACAGACAGTCGACAGCTGCCATTCATCCAAATTAATGTCCTTCAACGTCATTGGCCATCTGTGTATTGTGAACTGTATGCATTAATTCAAAAGTTCTTCAGCCTATCCGTGTGTATGTCTGTGTGTATAAATGAATGTGTGAACTACTTCACTGTCGCATCATGTCCTTTTAATCACTCAGCTAAAAGCTAATCGCACACACGATCAAACAAGCGTGTGTTCTCCTCCATGATGTCATTTCTTGTGCTCATCTGCTGACCTCAGCTGACCTCGTTCAGTCTGTTTACATTTGGCATAATTTCGTTCACTTTGCAGACGGTGATTTCCAGAAACATCTTTTGGAAAGATGAGTCTATTTACTGCCGAGATGAAAAACATCCTTCAGTGAAGAGAAGCCGTTCAGAAAACTAGCAGGTGATTCTGGGTAGACTCGTGGTGGCAGAGGATGTTTTTGAAGGTGACTAGGTGAGGGAAGAATTAGCGGTGAACACCTTGGACTCACTCATTTCCTCCGATCGCCCCTGAATGACAAAGTTCGTTGAGCTTGCCCTCATTTTGCTTCCTTTCGCCCACTCACATAAAAACAAGCCCTGAATCTCTTCTTACGCCCTGAGCTGTTCCCAGATCTGCGCCTCCAGCATCACGGGTAAAGAAACGTATGCAGCAGGGTTGTCCTCGTCTTTTTGCGGCCTCCAGAGAACAGGACGTTTTCTTGACACCTGCTGTCTCTAACCAAAAGGGGACGTTCACCTGTGGATGGGTCCTGGTGAGCTGCTGAACGCAATTTCATGCCACATTATGCTGGAATGAAACAGTCCTCGACTTTCCCTGCTTCAGTGGAATCCTCAGTCGATGAAAATTTCCATTCCTGTCAAGCCGCTTTACCTCCTCATACAGGCCAACATGTCAGCTGGAAACCTCTTGGAAACCCCAGCTCCTCTTGCTTTGTGGTAATCAACAAGAGACAATCCCGTTCCACCTCATCGCCTCTCTTCACCCTCCTGTGGTTCGGCAGGAGCCAAGGCTGAGACAACATAATCCCCTTCTCGACTGGGCCACTGCGGAAATTGTGAGTTGGAGCCCCCCCATCACTTCCTGAACCCCAATATTTATCCTCGTTTCTACTGAATATTAGAATCTGGGAGAGATTTTACTTTCTCCACATCATTCTTCCGCATCATAGACTTGCCTCTCTGCCCACTTTTCTACAAACGAAAGTGAAAGTCTAGAGAATGTTCTAACCCAATTGTCCAGACATTTTCCAGAGTACACGTCTGACAACGCCTTTGGTTCCTTCGATTATCTTGTCATGCATCTTTAGTTTGAGCATGAATCTTCCAGGCTCTAGTTGTCTGATGTTCTCAGAGACTTCCTGGAATGGTTTGTCTTTGTTTACATGGATGATTCACTCATCCTGTCACAGTTTAACTCATATACGTAAAGAAAAAAAAACATATGTGGGCAAAGGGTGCAAGGATCAGCTGAGTCGATTTCACTGTGAACTGCGTTGTAGAGTAAGAACAACTCGATTTAGTGAACAGCTATTTCTTGCCTACGAGGTTGATTTTGGTAGCTGCTGATCCGTACTATTATATTCTACCTTTCTCTACTACGTTGTATTAGCTCAGTCATTCAATGTGTTGGTTGTGTTGTCCTTTAAGAAAACAGGATAGTCACACAGTGCCTGACAATAACATCTGTTTATGACTTTAGTATTTGGTCTATAGGGCAGGATTATCCTAAATTATCAGTATTGAAATCACTCAGTGTTTGTGCTGTCTGCACAGAGGCAGTGGTGGTTTCTCAAAAAACACGATGATATAATAGTTTTTATTTCTGTAAGGCGGCTTAGAACAATTTGTACAGCTACACTGATCTCATAAACACTGGCCATCTTTGTTTTTCCTCTTTGGTTTGGACTGGATCCCTGTTTTAATCCCGCCCACACAGCTCTGATTGACTCAGTTGTTTTTAAAAAAGCAAGAAACAAAACCATCTACTGTCGGCCGATCCATTCTTCTGTTTTTGTCTCAGCTCAGTTCAAACTCCTAATGCAAAACTACACATTCATAATTACCAGCCCATATTTACACAGTGGCGTCAACAAAATAAATAGAGATAAAAGGAGAAGATCTCTCTCTCCTTTACTCCCTGAATTATTCTTTTCTTTAACCTCTTATTTATCATTCTCTTCTATGTTTCCTCCATTTTATCCTTCCTCAGTCTGTAACTATTCTCTCCCCTTTTCCGTCCCTCCTGCCTTTATTTTTCTCGTCTTCATCTATCCATCTCTATGCTCCTCAGATCTCTCTGCCTCTTTTCTTTCTCTCTCGCTTGCCGTGTCTCTGATGTGTTGCAGCGATGTTGCCATAGCAACGCGTGATTTAGGACACTCTGTTCGCCATCTTGTGTTTGTGTGTATGTGTGTGTGTGTGCTAGACGGCAGAGGGATAATGTATCGGAAAAGGAGAAACAACGTGTGCATATGTGAAAGTGAGAATAGCGGCAGAAGTAAATAATTAAATCAAGATAATGAAATGACGGTCGCGACGATAAAATGACTGAACCAAATCTATAAACATGAGGATGGAGGCCTCGGCGTGTTGGTGTACCAGCGCAGGCCTGGTTGCCTGGTAACAGTTGCAGGGTAAAGTCTCAGCAGACTGCAGGCGAGTCTGGTGTGACTCAGCCGTATGTTGCACAGCCAATTCTCTGCGAAAATTAACAGAGGTCTGGAAAATTTAAAGCCTGCAGTTGGACAGGAAAAGGCGTCTGACACCGAGCTCTGTTTTGAATCAGCGAGTTTGCTCAAGGGTGGGCAGTGGGTGGAGCTCGAGTCCGGACGGAGCAGACAGATTTAATCATTTGTCCCATTTTCAATAAAGTGAGAACTGTAAACGATAAGACCGGCATCATCTTTACATGTAATTTTAAAATGTGTACAAGGCCTGGATGGATCCAACTATGGTGATATTTTATGCTCCTTTATAATTTGACATGTTGCTTATTTGCACATCCTGTCACATTACAGAGCAACATTTGTTTCTTTTAGCTCCATCTTTGGTCTCTACCAACTCCTGAGGGAAATTTATCTCAACCAATGGTTGTTAGCGGCGTGCCTGCTGTTTGTTGCTGTGAGCACAAATGGTACATTGTGTTCTTAGGGCTTTTGCTGTACTGCTGCTTGTAAACAACACGAGTGAGGGTGAACCAAAACTGTACATTTGTGACACGATTCACGACACGAAATAATTATAACCCCCAAAAAATACTTACATTTCAACAACCACACCAATATCCACACCCTTTATTTTACTTCTCTATACGACCATTTATTTCATGATCGAGATTGTTTTTAATTTCTGCTTATCAGGGTTAATCTATTCCACACTGATGCATTTGTGAGGGGCTACGTACCAGTAAAGATGGGGCAGAGCTTCCCCCAGCAGGTGATGCCACCCTCAGAGGTGAACTGACCCAAGGCGACCTCCAGGAAGAAGACGGGCAGACCTCCGCCAAACAGGAAAATGAAATAGGGGATGAGAAATGCACCTGGGTGGAGTGAAGGAAGGACACGAGGTGGGAAAATAAAGAGTTAATGAGCATGAATCAATTCAACAGAGAATGTTTGATAAGCAAATATAAATAGAGCCATTATTTCTCAGGCCTCACCTCCACCATTCTTATAGCAGAGGTATGGGAAACGCCAGACGTTCCCTAAACCAACGAAGCCGCCTGCCACAGACAGGAGAAAGTCCAGCTTACTGGACCACTTCTCCCGTTGAGGGTGTTTGCCCTCTGCCTCGTCTTCAGGCCGGGTGCCGGGGCTCTTACCGGGTGATGGCTTCAGAGTGTCCTTATGGAAATCCTTCAGGCACTGAAGTTTCTCTTTCTGCGCCATTCTGTAGAAACAGGAGAGAGAGAATCATTCCAGTGAGACTAGTCTGCAAATAATCAACTAACAGCAACCACATCTACTGTTGCTATGGCGAGGGGACAAACTTAGAAACAACCCAATTTTCCAGCTCCAGATTTTGGCTGGTGGCAGAAGTTTCCCCGTTCAGGTTGACCAACAAAGATCTCCAGGAAGTCGAGCATTAAAATGTTCTGGAAGAATACAGGCACATCTACGTGGTTTTTGATGAATGCTCAAAATAAAGACCAGGAAGTACTGGGTATTAGGAATAGAAAACTATTCAAACAACTTCATGTATATTTACGTTGGTCATTAATGACCCCTCCTTAATAACTCATCCATTAGAACAACAGCTGAAGTCAGGGTTTAACCTGAAAGCCTTGAGGGCAAGAATTTGAGATACACATGTGAGAGGTTCCTGTCCCAGGATGGACAGAAGTGCAATAGATGCCGTGTGTAATCCTTCAAAATCAAGGTGTTCTGGTCTTGTATATTTGTGTACATTTAAAAAAGATGAGTCTATTCTACGACTCCCTCCCTCATTAAAACTATAACGTACGACACAGGGATCGGTCAGTGATCAGATGTCTGTCGCTCTCTGTCAGACTCAATTCTTCTCCCTCTCTCATTCATTCCCCGTCCATCTGACTTTCTGAAGACACTTGTTTTCTTCCGTCGCTGCCCACAGATACTGTAAAAAAGGATTTTGGAGGGTGCTAGATACAATCCATACAAATTGTTTAAAATTGACTTTAGTATATTAGTGAGCAGCACATGCAACAGACTGTTATTTCCCTCTAGTCTCTTCTTCCCCTCTCCTCTGTACGATGACATATTAAAGTACCAACGATGTCTTGTTGGTAAGATAACGGTTTGAACTTTTGGAACTATTTATAGAATAATACCCATACATTATAACCCTACAGATGATCCTATTTTGGTGTGAAAAGCGATGCAATATCCTGCCATCTATTTTGTGAAGTGCACGAGTTGTTTTATACAGTGTACACAGCATGAATGTCAAGTATCTACACACACACACACACACACCTGCATGAGGCATAACAATGCAGACAGCAGCCGTCAACAGGAGTGTGTGTGTGTGTGTGTGTGTGTGTAAATGATATCTGCCATCTTTCCCACTGTGCTTCTAACGTTCCCTGAAACGATTGTGTTGAAGTGTTTCCTGCTGTGAGATTGTAGACGCCATTATGTCTGTGACAAGACGTTAACATGGGGAGATAATAACAGCCATGACGGATAATGATGTTACTTCCAGTACAGCGCCGGATTGACATGTTATCGTGAAAAACTAAAACCAACAATGCATTAGAGATAAAAGCAAATCCTGCAGCACTGCTGTGGCTCGAATAATCAATATGTAGTTTTCTTAAATGTTCATTAACTTATTAATTAAATAATTAATGCTCTTGCTACTTTTGAATATGTTACAAACCTCAAATATGATGATTTCAGAAATGGATGGATAACTGACGGATACATTCAGAATATAAATTAAAACAAACGGTCTTCAGTCTTTGCTGCGATAGAATTGAACAGTAGAGGACCCAGAATCGAACCTTGTGGCACTCCATGAAAGCCTTCACCATCTGTACAACTGTATTACATGTACCACATAAAGTATAGGTAAAATGTTTTCCAAATTCTTTTCCAATAATTAAAAGAAATGATGAAAATGCCAGAGTTCTAACTAGTTTTTATTTTTGCATTGAACTGTTCTTTGTCACAGGATTGGAAATAACTTACTTTACAAATTCACAATCCTGCGTGGGAAGAGATATTTCATTTTGTATTGCAGTTTCTTTGGTAAATGATACTTCAACTTGAAATACCTACAGCACGTGTGACATCCTGCACTGGAAAATAACCCTAACCCTTAAAAAAGGCCACAATACCTACCATTGTGAATAAGTTGCATGCTTTTGTTGGCTTCTGCTGAGCCTTGTGCAGACCAGCGGACCTTGCAGTTCTCTGCCGTGTGCAGAACAACTAGGTGCTCACTTGATGGAAATAATGAGATCAAGGATACAAGCAGCTGAAATTAGTTTTCTCTACAAGGTTCGGAGATAAGCAGGAGCTCGGATATCCTGTTGTATTTCAGGGTCGCCTCTTGAATGCTTTTCGATGGTGCAGTTCCAGACAGTGTGAAGACCCCTGAGCAGGACACACTGGAGGGATGACATCTCCATCTGGCTGGTGAAGGCTTCAGGATTCCCAGGAAAGAGGTGGGTGCTGTGGTTGGGGATTAGGATGTGAAGGGTACCTTGCCTATTTTGGTGCCACCACAACCCAAGATACCACTCTGGATAAGAGGCGGAAAATGGATGGAGTGGCGTGTTGAGCGTAAGCCGCAGCAGCTGTTGTGGCTGATCAGCCAAAGAAAACTACACCACCTTGAGTAATCCCAAAAACAACGTGCCTGGACTGCTGACTTCTAAATGTGTAGGAGGAAGGATTTGCTGATTCCCATTTCAAGTGGAGGGATTTGTCTTCTGCAAGTTGTGACGGCAGTGAAAGTCATCAGCGTCTCTCAACGACAGAGGAGATATATAACAGCAGGAAATGTTGTTGCACCGCTGCCCATAAGACAACCTCCAGAGAGCGAGAGCAGCCGTGGGAACCGCAATGAACTGTGGGACGATTTAAAGCTCAGGCCAAACGCCTGGTGTAAAACATAGAGGCTCATTGTCTACTGGTGTGTGTGTGAGTGAGAGAGAGAGAGACGACTGGACACAGACTCTGGACTTGTAAACTGTGACTTCAGAACCCAGCGCAACACCAGATAAAACACACAAACATAAACACACACATAACCTCTTACATAACACACTCTCCTATTTTAAGACCATGTACATTTCCACTGGGCTGACCGCCTATTTCATCCACCCCTCCTCCCCACACTCAGCTGCAATTTCTACAAAGTTTTTTTCCTCTGCGTTTCAGTTGTTCACACGCAAGCAGCATTTGCACGTCACTAAAATGGACATTTTTCACAAACGCCTTCCAGAGTGCAGATTTGAGAAAAATGTTAATGTAAAATGATCAAATCTTTCCATCATTGTGCTGCTAAGGATCCTTATTCTTCTCCTCTTCCACTGCTCTGTCCCCTCCTTCTGTTTCACTCCGTTCCCATGCCTCCCTCTTCCTTTTCTCCTCCTCCTCCCTTGAATGTTTACTTGCTCTTTAACTTTTAATAAACTCTCCCCTTGGTATCTTCTCCTCCTCCTCAATTACTCCCTGTTCTGCACATCATCTTGTTTTCGTCCCTTTCATTTATACCATCGCTCTTCATCCTCATCCATTTGTATGGATGGTCTCGCAACATTTTCCTTTCCGCTGTCTTTTTCCTTTTCCTAATTTATCGTTCACGCCATTTGAGACTTTTCTCTCACTTTCATGAGAGAGAAAGATAAAAACAGACAGATGTTTTTGTGAGTATAATTGTTTGAGAAAGAGGGAACAGACAAGGAGAGACATGAATAGAGGGAGAGGTAAGGGGTGGGTGGAATGAAAGAGCTGTTAAAAGTTAACCGAGACAAATAAAGTGAGGGGGAGGTAAAAAAGAAAAAACAAGGGGGGGAGGGCCGTACCAAGATGGAGCGCGGGTACTAAAAATTGTATGGGTCACAGAAAGTGAGAGTCAGAGAGAGAAGTGGGTCAAAATAGATGCGACTGACACATAAAACGAACCATCGCAAGATCAGAGATGCACCAGACGACCGAGACGTCAAGTGCAACGGAAAACAAGTGTGAGATACGGAAACACAGCGGAGCAGCGGAGATAAGAAGTTAAAGAAAAACAGAGACGAGCATGCGTTTCCCTCTTATCTAACCAGAGTCAACAGTCACAGGTTAAAGCAGGTCAACAGTCCTGTTTAAACACAACATAGTCACACAGTCCCAGACTCACTAAGCTTCAGAATCTGTCACCGACATATCGTACAAGTATCGCTTTGGTTCCAAATCTCAAACCCTCCAGCTCTCAGAAATCAGCTTTATCATGAATTTCATGCTCGCTGAAATAATACACCAGATTTTATCATTATCACGTGAATGCTAAATTCACTTGAAGGCAGTGGAATCAGACCAGATCCGGGCTTCATTTCAGTCATGAATGCTGGCACTCTGGTGGATCACCGGTGGTACATGAGGAAATGGTTTTACTTTGCACACGGGTGAATTATCTGTGCACGCGTCATGCACCTGCCAGTGTGTGAGTGCATATCGTTATCTTTACACCCTTTAAATAAACGTGAAATACTGCACCACTGACATCAGACAAGCTTTTTCACGGTCAAAAGTGGAACCGCTTTCCGCTGCTTGAAGATGTCAAAGGAAATGCATCAAATCACTTGTCATTTTAAGACCAGCACGCTCATGGGAGCTCAGATGGTCACAGGTGCATTTGCCATTTAAAAAAACTGGGCACTCGGCAGGAAAATGTCTGTCAGAAACTCGTAAAGACACTGGATTTACGACAAGGCCACGAGTCTGAGTCATGAGATACTTAAAACACAAAAGGGGAACTATTGCAATCTGGGCAACAGATGGTGCACAAACTAGTATCCACGCAACATTGAATTCTGTTATAATAAAAAAATATTGCTTCTGATATGAAAAGTATAAATTGGCATGAATACCTGTATCTGTATCAGGTTCTGTTAAACTGTAGATATACAAACTTTCCACTTAATCTTTCATTTGGGAGCGGCCTCTGATTGCTGCTTAACCGTTTGAGGATTTTTGATGGAAAATCCAACATATCTGTGGTGAACAGCCTCAGCGCCTCAAGGGGGCATTCACCTTGCATCGCTATGATTAAATGCCATCATCCTGGCAATGAATGAGGACGTGCACGTGGTGTCAGGCTACAGAAATAACCGATGTTTCTTTTAATCAGATTAAGTGTGACTCCTGTGGGTGCTGGCTGTAAATCAACACGTTTAACACGTTCCCCGTCAAGGAAGATGAAACCTTTAGAAGCTACAGAGCACTTTCATAAGCTGCTCCAACCATAACTACAATGCCATTAAAGAAAATCATGCCGGACTAATGAGGTGGCTCTAATGACATTAGGATGACGTGTGCGATAGCGAGTGTGTGTGTGTGGGTTAGTAGTTCAGAAAGCACACGAGCAGCAAAGGTCAAGGACAACCCGTCGTAAAAGTTTGTCAGCGGCTCCTACGACATAACTGGGTGAGGTTTTCTATTCACAGTGTCCACTCGCTCAGCCGCGCTCCGTTTTCATTTCAAGAAGCTACTGTGAGAATGCTGCCATGCCTGTGGCTGAGATTTCACTGACACACACACACCACACCCCCCCCCCCCCCCCAGGTTACTGACTTAATAAATGATTTAACAGCAAACAAGCCTGCAGTTAATGAAGCAGCTTTCACTGCCGCTCTGACAGACGTACAAGACGCCAAAGAGCTGCGTCTCAAAACCACAAACATTCCAGTTAAACATTTCTCAGTTAATTAGTCCGATTCGTTAAAAACAAGATTTTAGGGTTAATTTCACCAGTGTACGAAAAAAGGTTTAATTTTCTACAGTAAACATGCAACTGGGACCTTTTTCCAGGAAATAGCCTCCAGCACACAGGAAGGGATGCATGTGCTCAAGTGATGCTTCTCTCATAATAAGATGAAGAACTGGATTCTTGCCCCGGGCAAAGTCTGGCAGAGCAACTCAAATGGTATTTGATCGTTAGTGCATTCATGTGGTGTTGGTACAATCTGAAAAATGTTCTCCTGACTGGGAAAATACACAAAAACACAACCACGTGGGAGCAACAACTGGTAAACTCTGTGACCCTGGTAGGATCCATGATCCCTGGTGGAACACAGCACAGTCTCCTCAGTAGATGGAACAGACAAATATAAACTTTCTGCAACTTTCTCCCGACACCACTCAAGCAAACGATTTTTCTCTGTCTAAAAAAAGTTTCTCTTCTCAGAAACTCTTTAGATTCACAAAAGTTTTCCACCTTTACAGATGTGTGCTTCCACTCAGCTGAACAGCCATAATGTGCGTCACCTGATTTAAACACTGCACTGGGATTCGCTGACTGGACACTAAGAGCTTTGGGTGGAGTGGGTGGGTGGTGATGACATCGTCCATTAGCCCAACCCCACTTTAGATATACAGGAACTTAACCAGATCAGATGTGATGGGTCGGATTCGATCCGGAGCTCACAGTGAGTAATTCAGAAGGTTACCGCACATCAGCTCCAGCAGGAGTCGGCAGTCGTGGAGATTAGATTAAACTCAGGGCCGCGGAACCAACACACACAGTCAGTCAGTGTCGTCCTGCTCCAAAACAATGGAGGTTCTATCCCAACAACAGCTACCGAGGAAATCACTAAATTCCCAAAATGTTGTGTCACACTTGGATTGTGATGCGTCTCTGACTCCGTCTACATAGTTTCTATCCAGATTCAGTGCGTCTACGTCACCACATGTGGCAGAGCGGCGAAACAACAACTTTCTCCAGGTCTCATTAAATTAACTGTTGCTTCGTTTTATTGTCCCACTGTGATCTTAAAGATGGTTTCAGGGCTTTGATATCCTGCCAAAAGCCCAATAACTGCCTGCTGTGAGGGTGTTACCATTCAAAACCTCACGTTAGTTTAATCGCGGTGCAACGTTATCGCCCTGAAAACAAAGGGTTCGGACAATACAGCTTATTAAATCTATTCAGCTTTCACTTTCAATGCTTTTAAAGTTAAATGTTAGGAATTCTGATATTAAAATTACAAAATATGTTCAAATTATTAAAAGAAAATAACATTTAATATGTTTTTTGAATGTGTTGTGCAACTCCTCACTAATGCAAAGAAAAAAAGTGATAAATCGCTGGTAGACTGGGCGTCAACAACTGGGTAATTTTCCAGTGTTGAAACAGATCCAAAATGGAGGCAGTTACCTGCTATCACAGCCAACCATACATTCAAAACACTCTGCAGCTCCCACTAACTCAGTGTTTATCTTATAGCATGACTTCACATAGATACGAAAACAGACACCAGAATAAAAAAAAACACATTAAAAGGCCCAAAGGCAAAAAACGGTGGAGGCGAGAAACTTCATGTTTCAAATCAAACTAATTATACAACTGCACGTAAGATGACACATGGAGGTTAGTGGATGTTAGAAATAGAATATTTGCTTTCCACAACACTGCGCCTCTGGTCTCGTGTGCACTGCAAGATTGTGCAAAACAAACACAACTGCACTGTTTTATTTGCGCACTGGCACAAAGCTCTTCAAATAGGCCATGGTCCCAAAGAAAAGTCACCTTTCACCAATAAAAGGCCAAGTGAAAACAGAGAGGGAAGAGACCGCGAGACAAAAGGTAGAGAGATAACAAGCGAGGGGGGGGGGGGAGAAGAGCGCACGGTGTGCAACGTGCGCCTGAACATCATCTCCGCCTCCTCACCGCTCCGAGCGCGTTACTTTCCTCAATAACGAATTCAAAATTTCACACAAATTCAACAGAAATATCACGCAAATAAAAAAGAGCCGCTGTTCCCTTTCGATTGGGTCGAGTCCAGGTCCACGTGCGGTCTGTGCGTGAAAAGGGACCAATACTGGACCAAGAGGAGGAGAGACAAGAGCCAGCGGTGACCTGGAAGTGGTAGAAACTGAACGTTCGACATCCTCAATCGGTCTGGAACAGCGGCTGATGTGGATTTAATCCGGAATAATGAAAAGAAAAAACAGGCATCTGGCGCGTGCATGTGTGTGTGTGTGTGTGTGGGGGGGGGGGGGGGGGGGGGGGATGCTCCTGCCACGAGGGGGGGAATAAACCCAAATTGGAATAAAACACTAAAAACCACACATGATGGCGCGATACCTGCTCGTGTTGCATTCAAAGCTGCTGAGACGGATCCACAAATCCACCAGTTCTCCTCCCCGCGCGCGCGCACACGCACACACACACACACACACACGCACACACACAGCAGCATTCATCCCAATTTAAGAAAAAAAACATAGGAGCCACAGCATCAGGAAACAACACCCCTGAATCCCACACTGTAAATATAACAAGAGTCCCAACACACAGGCCACAGCAGCACGTTTCATCTCCATCCACCCCCCGAGTCTATAAATGCTCCAAAAACTCTTGTATTTAATTCACCATCCATGCAATAAAAATCAACCTGCGCTCATTGCAATACAAATAAATACAAATAAAAAAGGCGTTAAAATCCGGATTCGGATGAAAAACCGGAACACAGCATCTCATTCATCCTCACCCGTTGCTTTGTAGGTGTGTGGTTTGTTTCGTTACCTGCTCTGCTGATGGGATTTCTCTTGTATTGTGTTATTTTGTGTCCTTTTAATGTCCTTTACGCGCGGGTCCGTGTTGTCTTGTCCGTGTCCTCCTGTGTCTGAGGGCTGGACGCGTCGGTAGCCTAATTTTTTACCCTATTTATAAGCCTCCGCTTCTGACCTTTGTCTCTCGCATCGGGGGGATCAGAAACAGTGGAAAATTACCGGCCTGCCTCCTCAGAGCAACAGGAGAGCCGTGTATCTGGTGCCTTCAGGCTCTGCACACAGCGTCAGAATTATCCAATGCTGTGGCTGCTTATCGCCATGCTCTTGACTTCACGGTGGAGGGGTGGGTGGGGGGGTGGGGGGGTTCGTGCAAACTTGAAAAACATGCCCGGAGCTTTTAAAGATGCATTTCTTTCTTTGTGCGTAATTTTCATTTTGGATGCACGAGGGTTTTAGCTCCTCCTGTTTTTTCTTTCCATGCATTTTTCTTTTATAACAAATTGTGTGTTATTAGACTATAGATGCACGTTCAACGCCTCTTGAGTTGAATATGATTTGAAGCACCAGAGGAGGAATTATCCCAAATCAACAGAAACCAGATTCAAATGAATCTGAAAGGTAAACACGCCCCGGGCTCCTCATCCTCTTCCACAGAGCAGCTCTGTTCATCGGATCCTCCGCCGCGCGCTGCACGACTGTTCGGAGGTTTCACACAGAGAAGCTCGGGTTTACGAGCTGCAGCTGAACGCAGCATTAGGCAGCCCCCCCCCCATACATATTACACGAGCATTTTTTTTTTATATATTTAGATATATATATATATATATATATATATATATATATATATCTAAACCGGCTCTCATGGGCACACACTCAGTATCCCATGCGCGCTCCCGCCACCAACCCTTCCCCATTACCCCAGCAGGCGCGCGCAGTCGCTGATGTCCACGCGGTGGTGGGAATAAAGAGGCTCAGTGTGAGGAACCCGTGGAACCCAGAGGAACAGCAGCAGCTTGTTGTTCTGGTTCCACGTTCAGGTGCAATTATTAATATCAATTCATATTTATATGATTTCATTTAGTTCCACCAGTCCCAGGGTCACTGGTGCCAGTTCAGTCACATGACCTGCTTCACTGGGAAAACCCAATGCAACTCAGGCATCTTTAAGAAAAAGTGCATTTCCTGCAGAAGTCAAACTGTCTCTGGCGAAAATGATCATGACACAGTTAAATAATCATGTTTTATTCCATGATTTATAATATTGATCATGTCCAAGCTTGTTTTATTAATACTGGTGCAGTGCTTTGTTTGGAATGGGATGTTTGCTCCGTGTTTAAGCCTCGGAGCTACTTCAGATTTGAAAGAGTGACGTCAGAAAACGTTGTGTCCATCCTACCTGGTTTATCTGCAGTAAAGATTTTGTAGAGTTTTTTTTTTTTTTCGTACATTGCGTGTCGGCTATTTTGTGTTAAACAACCGACACAATCTTCAGACCCAAGTTCACAACGTCTCCAGAGTTACAGAAGAAGACACACTGGCCCCGCCCTCACTGGTCGTCTGTTACCTAGCATCGAAGCAACAGTAACAAAAGTAGACGATAACAGCTTCTGGTGCCAGGAGATGTTATCAGTAAAGAAAATGGAAAAATGATTCATTATTGTGTTGAGTTTGATAAAGTGACTAAAGTAAGAAAATAAAGTTTGTTTGGGATCTTGTATCTGGGAAAGTTCCTTTTCAAAGTCCTTCTATAATAACAAATAACGTAATAAATATCTATAAAAAATGCACCAAAATGAGGACAATGACAAATATAATGCAAATGTTTATGTTCAATAATTTAGCACATGGCCAGTGACGGATTTTATAAAAAGTGAAATGACCGTAGATAAGAAACATAATTTAATTAAACACCACAAACTCAAATTAATCAGTGTTTGTTGGTTTTATTTGTTACAGATTCTCTGTTATCACACTACAGCTTCACACGAATGGACTTTAGAGAGTGAACCTGAACCTGTAATCTCATCTCCAGCGCCACCATGAGGCCGTATGTTCTCCAACCATTGAACAAACATCTGACTATATATTCCAAAGTTTAGGTTTTGTCTCTTTCTTCTTCCAAACTCTGGAATTAAATGTTTTCTCAATGTAAAATCTTCCTGCAATTCAAGTTAGAAAAGTTTTAACTGTAACAAAATCGTCATCCTTGTGTCGAGTGCATCAAATATCATTCAGCAGGACAATCGCTGACTGTAGAAGGTCAATTTAAAACAGTTTTTCAGCTGAAAGCATTCGTTTCTTCCCTCGGCCACATCTTCGTCTTTCTGCAGGTCGAAGCATTGTCAGTGTTGCCAAGGAAATAACGTTGTGGGAAGGAGGAGGAGGATTTGAATCCTTCGACAGACGTGTGGTTATGTCTGATGAGGAAATGATCAGGTACAAGGGCCGAGGCTGGTTTACATATCCGATGTATTCAAATAAGAGGGACGGTGCAGAGACATGATGGCCCACACAGACCCAGAAACCCACTGAAACATGTGTGTTTACGATGTGTGTTCCAGAGTTTTGCTCCTCACTCCGCGTTTGACCGTATTTCAGTGTTTATTGAGGGTCACGTCGCTGCCACTCGGCCACGGCAGATAACAGACAGCAAACGTTGACCTCTGTCCTGAAAACTCTTCATGGCCACGTCTTATCTTGTCTGGGAGAGAATGGGAGTCGACGCTGTTTTGCAAGACAGCAAACTAGGGTTGTAAAAAAAATGCAGGATTTGAAATCTATTTTTAAAAAGCGACTTGGCAAAGACAGAAAAGTTGATTCCCTGTCAGCCGGATGTGCAGAGCGATGACAGATCCTGCGAACCGGAGCACAAACGTCACAGTTGTGCGATGAAATTCCTGCGTTTTCCTGCATATTTTCTCATTCGGGAGTTTTTATTTCCTCTCAAGCTTCACTTTTGACAATTTTTCGACAAAAATCAAATAATAAAATTTCACTTTTCAATCCAAAATGTGTTTTTAAGGATCATTAATTGTTGAATATGATTTTTGAATCATTATTCACCGAACTGGACACAAACATGCACTCAGGCCAGATCAGGCCCATGTATCCACCATGAGGTTTTATCTATGCAGAGCAAATGCTGAGCAGCCATGTGCTGCTCAACTTAAACAGAATCTAGCACCGAGCCAAAGATGTGGTTCACTGGTCGAGGCAGCAAAGCACAGATAAGAGGGAACGCTCTTTTTTTTTGCTTTGAGGACATGTAACTTCTCGCATTTGCCAAAAGAGGAAGCAAAACAAACTTGGCGAGTGACTTTGTGTTTTGCTTTTTTGCAGAAATGAAGGGGGGGGGGGTGTTGAAACAAATCCTGAATATACAAAGTCACCTGCTGCACCGAGCGCTCTCATTGGACGGCAGCGTGTCTGAGCTGTGCAGTGGGCGGGGCCAGTTAATTTCCACAGTGAGGTGATTGAACTCATTGAACTGAAACTGCCCGTGAAAACATTTTAACACGATTAATGAGTCACCATCTACACATTAACACCGACGTGTCATTTGTCTGACAACATTATTTATGTTGTTATATTTGAATCAATGACAGTTATGATAAATTATGAGATGTTTGTCCTGGATTTTCTGCAGTGAAATGAAACGATCCGGCGTGCTGTCATAGTTGAGCTGTTTACACTGTCTGCTTATAGTCTGCATTAACTTGTGTTAAGTGTGACTCTCACTCTGCAAAAAGCATTTGAAAATTTGAATATTTAACCTCCAGGGAGCAGCTCCACTGACCATTTAAGGTTCAGCACTGAGCTTCTGAATCAGTTATCACCAGCCTGCAGCTTGAGACCTTTATATGAGGTCGAAGACTCGTCAGCCTCCAAGGAGCTCGACCCTCAGTTCACCTGAAGAACTCAAGCTACAAACCTCAGCCTGTTTTGAAATTATCTCCAAAGTGGCCAACTGAATGTGATTGGACCAGAGGATGTGACTTTCATTTTGATGTATGGACTTCATGTTTTTCTTCTGCCTCTTACACTAAAACTCTTTTTGTGTTTAGAAAAGTTTATTTTATTTATAGGGTTCAAAATCACCGGTTTGCCTCAGATTTTCCTGCTCAGTGGTGTTCACATTTAAAAGCATCCACTTGCTAAATTACACACACACCACACACACCACACACACACACACACACACACACACACACACACACACACACACACACACACACACACACACACACACACACACACACGAGGAGCACTTCCCCAGCTTTGGTTTTGCTTCTCCATCTGTTATATAAGCACAAATGTCCAGATTTGTTGTTGCAAACACTGAAGTAAACAGCTTCACTCAAATGAACACAACACACACACACACACACACACAACAAACACACACACACGCTCCTTAAGGCAACTTTGCATCATCCAAATGAGTCAGTGTGATGTTCAGGGAACCAAACATCCTGCAAGCTTTCCCACCAGATGAAGTGGTCGGCTCCGGTTCTAATACGACGGCACTTCAGCAGCGCTGCAGTTACATGTGTTGACCTTTTCTCTGCAGTGGATCCGCACAGTGATCACACAGGAGAGCAACGTGATGGAGATCAGTCACAAATCATCACAGCATTTTCAAATCTCTTGTGACGTCATGTTGGCGAGTTAATAAATATGAAACCATGTTTATCGTACACGAGGGAAGTGAAGAGGATCCAGTTGTGTTGAGTTCAATTAAAATATATCAAACTTTATGGCAATTGTCGTTCAATCAGCAACTTCCTCTCACTGAAGATGTTCCCTAAATGGAAATTTCCATTAACAACTTCTCTCTGGTTTGAGTCTTTTTCAACACGTCAGGGAATTTTCCATGAAGCTTTTACTGGTGTGGTTGATAGTTGGTAAGTTTGAACACTTTGGGTCAGTCATGAAGTCGTGATCCTTCTTTTATTAGTGACCACATGGTTGTTTAATTTCTAAAACTATGATGGAGAAGTGAATCTGACAGTTTGGGGGAAGAAGCGGAACAGTTTTATCCAGACGTAGGTTTTTCTGCAGGTTAAAAATCATAAGAATGTCCTTAATTTCCCTCTGGATCAATAAAGATCCATGTCACTAAAAAGAGATTGTGGCAATAACCACAAACCAAACAAAGGCAGTTGTGTTATGAACTTTACTCTTGAATTTTATTGTGAGACAGAAAATGTTGTAAGAACTTTTATTGTTAAGTTTTCTGTTGCAAAGATCTTTGCTTTAGTTTGGAGGGTTTAGACCACAACATATTTTAAACACAAAGTTTTGCAGGATTGTTTTTTCTGGAGAAAGAACCACATGGATTTAGGTGAATTTTCCTCTGGACTAATTTTGCATATTATTACTTTTTTCTTGTTCAATTACAATTTTATCTTTGTAATATTACAACTTTATCATCAAAGTTTAAAATTCTTTTTTTTCCGTATAATTATAGACACAAGCAAGTTGTTAAAGGCTAAAAGCATAATGGGAAAAATGTATTTCCTTTTCCTGGTGAATAAAAGAAATGTCAATACTGGACTTAACATCCCATAATTCCACTAATTGTACATTAGGCCCTATGGGCGTAAATGTTAACTCCTGAGCCACATTCTGCCACAATCAGTGCGACACCAGACACGTGCCTGGATGCAAATTACAGTTCGATAATTGTCCCATCGCTGTAGTGGAGGTTGTTTATTTTCTCTGCTCTCATGCAAATCTAGACAAAATGATGTTTAGCCAAATGTACGAGTCTCAGAGGACAAACAGCAGGATCCAGAACCTGCAAGTGGATTCCATGTAGATCCACAGAGGACAGAGCCTAAACAGCATATTCTGACGACCCTCATGTATTTGTCTTTATCACATTCTAATGTCCTTCTGGAGTTGTCACAGTTATTTTGACAACTGCATGAGACACATGAGTCCCGGGTGTAAACAAGATGGACAAACAAATAAGAGCTTTTGCAAAATTACTAAAGTGGTAAAACAGCGGCATCGGTACATTAAACGTTGTTTTTACAAATTACTGCTAAAATAAATGCATTGCCATATTCAACCATAACTTGCTGTGAGTGAAAATGAAACGTTTGCTGCTCGTGTTTTCTCTGCGGCTGCAGCCCCGGTGAAAGCTCCCTGTGCAGTTTGCAGACGTCAACACCATGAAATGTGTTGTTGTGTTTCCACAGTCGCTGCCAGTTGATGAGAGGTCATGTGACAGGAAAAGTGACAAACATCTCGATGATGGCAGACTTCCTGAAAAAGAGACAGAAAGAAGAAATGGCTGCAAACAACCTCATCTCTGTTTGTTCCCTGTTACAACAGCGATTCTCAACACTGGATCTCATCATTGTTTAGTAATATCTATGTTAGTTATATCTATGTATTCGATTTGTATATGAATCTGGTAAATTAGCTCTATCTTCACTGTCTGAACGAAAAGCCAGTTTTCATGTTGTTTTGTCTCTTCAGTTTTTATTATGTTACCAAAGTAACTGCTCATCATTTAAATGAAAGTACTACATCCTTTAGTTGTCTCAGTCATGATTGCCAGTTTTCAACAGTGCAGGTAAAGACCGGATCACATTTGACAAAAGAGACTGATTTTGACTTCATTTCCTGGAGAATAATTAATGGGTAACTGTGAGTGTGTGGAATATTGATTGATTTAAGGGTGAATATTGAGCCTTGGCGAAGGGATGCACTCTACAGAGTGATGTCACCCATTTGATCTCACCATGTGCCCAAGGATATAAACTTACATGTCAGCTGGGAAGTCGTTTCAGCCATCAAGAGCAATTAGGGGTTCAATATTTTGCCCAGGACACTTTCAGATGACGTTTGTGGTTAATGGACAATGACGAGGGTGGATGTTGGTCGTAGATGTGGGAATCTACAACTTTAAAACAACCCCATCCCTTGTTTTCGGTGGAAATCTGAGATGCAGTAAAAGCTCAGAGAGAATGAAAGCCATGACACTGCTCATCATCTGCAGTTGATCATCATCTCAGCCCACTTGTTGGGTTGAGAACCTGCTACGTGATGGAAGTGGGCTCGGTCTTAATCCCATATTAGTGAGCAGGCAGTCAGGCAGGCAGAGCAGGGATTAGCGCCTGTCATCTGACCGCCCCGGCTGCCCGGGCAGGAGGATTAAACTAAGATAAATGCATCACTTCCCAGTAAACTGCAGGAAAACAGGGGGCAGAAAATAATGTTTTATGATCGGACGAGTGAAGATACTTTTGTTTATCCTATTCTGTAGGGAAGGGAGGGATGGAGGGACAGATACAAACCCATCCTATGATATTACAGCTACAAACATAGATGGTTTAACCTCAGCTCAGGTAAAATACTTAGGTATTGGTTTAGATAAGATTCAGATTTGTTATTTAACAAATGACATGATGTAACATTTAAATCTCCACAGAAAGATAGATAGAAAGATAGATAGATAGATAGAAAGATAGATAGATAGATAGATAGAAAGATAGATAGATAGATAGATAGATAGATAGATAGATAGAAAGATAGATAGATAGATAGATAGATAGATAGATAGATAGATAGAAAGATAGATAGATAGATAGATAGATAGATATATAGATAGATAGATAGATAGATAGATAGATAGATAGATAGAAAGATAGATAGATAGATAGATAGATAGATAGATAGAAAGATAGATAGATAGATAGATAGATAGATAGATAGATAGATAGAAAGATAGATAGATAGATAGATAGATAGATAGATAGATAGATAGATAGATAGATAGATAGATAGATAGAAAGATAGATAGATAGATAGATAGATAGATAGATAGATAGATAGATAGATAGATAGATAGAAAGATAGATAGATAGATAGATAGATAGATAGATGTTTCATAATAGAATCAGTAGATGGACTTCCCTCAGTAAAAAACGGTTTTACATTTTGGGAGCGTTTATGCCCCGTGGAGCTCTCTCTCTCTCTCTCTCTCTCTCTCTCTCTCTCTCTCTCTCTCTCTCTCTTTCTCTCTTTCTCTCTTTCTCTCTTTCTCTTTCTCTCTCTCTCTCTCTCTCTCTCTCTCTCTCTCTCTCTCTCTCTATCTCTCTCTCTCTCGCTCTCTCTCTCTTTCTCTCTCTTTCTCTCTTAGTTAGTCAGCCTGTTTCTCCGTCTCCATTCATGCGTGGTTTCATGCAGCTCTGTCAGACCTCTGGTCATGACATCAAGATTATTCAAAGCACCGTACCACTGGTTTTAGACATGATTAACTCCAGCTCCAGTTGGACACACTGAACCTTTCAAGCAGCCGTTGGTTTCCAGGGACTTTTGTGATTCTTGCAGAGAATTCGAAAGGATTCGTTTGGTGAAGTCTCAACACCAACAATTTGAAAATCTGCAGAAATTGAATATACAAGAAATGCATTTTATCTAAATATTTGCTCTTTTCTTACATCATAATATATCTTTTTCTAACTACACATGACAGACATGATATGTGGTTGAACAGAGTTTGCCTGAGTAAACCAAACACTTGATTTGCATCACGTCATTTATATTTACAAACACAATAAAACATCAATGCATTTCATCTCCAAATCACGAGCTTCACATATTAACCAAAACCTGGAGGTTGTTTCTATTTTCAGGACAAGTTGTGTAACTGTCAGCGAGGCCAGAGACGGTTTTATGGCTGATCAAACAAAACAAGGTGCAGGATGTCCTGTCGTGATATTTCTGCTGCGCCGGGTTTTTTACGATCAACAGAGATTAAACTTGAAGAAGATCTATCTCGACTGGTATCTAGTTTATTGTTGCAGTTTTATCTTTTTATTCTATTGGATATTTGTATGTTTTCAGTCTGAGCAGTCATGCAAAGGTCAGTCTTTTTTATTATGGTTTCATAACAGCCTGCAGGAAAATGTTCCTTTTCCCACAACAATAAAGATGTAATATGAGAAAAATAGAGGTGAGTCCAGTGATGTTAAACCTCTGACTGTAATATTCTGTCTGCACAGAATGAAATGATACAAGGAGGAAAGGAGAACCGTGAGTATTGAGACATCTCTGCCGCGATTATGATTGTTGCCATGCAACTTTTGATAATGTTGCCATGGAAATAATCATCGGTGCCGAGTCTGAGGCAGAAAGTCGATCTGTTACCATGGCAGGGGCTTTGTTTTGCAGAGCATTCTGGGAGAGAGCAACGCTCTCCTGGGTCCGGAGTCTGTTGCTCTGTCTGTGTATAGAACCCTCCTGGTTTTTCCAGACAGGTACTGAGGGTATGTCTTGAGTCTGGTCTGTAACCCGTCGTGTTGAATACAGTGAAGTTGTTATCTTTATTATCCTGTGATGAAACAGAGCCAAGGCCTGTAAAGTTCAAACAGTAGCAGACACAGTCAAACGTTCTGAGGGGGAAACGAAGAAAAGGCTGAAAAGTGTCTCGAGGGACATTCATTTATGGAACATTCACACGTTGATGACCCATCTATGATAACACTAGTGATTAGTATTGAACATCTGGTTTCTTGTTTGTTTATCCTCACAGGAAAAGAAATGTAAGTCTTTACAGAGAATGTATTTCTTTTACCACCACCACAAAGACTTATGTTCTTTGTCTTCACCTGTGCAAATTAGTTTTCTGCAAACTATTTCCATTTGAACCGGGACAAACTAAGACCCTAATATGTATAAGGAAGCATTTTAAGTCCGGCATTAAACTGAATTCCTGCCATATTTGCAGATGTGTCCTCTTGTGTGTGCGTCTTGTGTCTGGGACCCTTTACTTAACAAAAGACCTCATTATTGCCGTGTGGCTGCTGGTGGACTTAGCTCGCAGGCCAATCAGCGTCTCCTTAGCGAAGCATTATCCACTCGGCTGAGATCCTGTTCTGCAACTCGCTCATTAAGCGCCCTAAGTCACTTATTTTTTTCTCCTTAGAAACAGACATCTAATCTCCGCAAAGCTTTTGGGGGGAAAAACACATTCTGATGGCTTCTCTCTCTCTCTCTCTCTCTCTCTCTCTCTCTCTCTCTCTCTCTCTCTCTAACTGCGCTCTGTCTCTCTCAGATTCAAACTTTACCACTCTCATTCAAAGCATCAGACCAAACACCATCATTTTCTCTGTTTGTCTTTTTTGTTTTTTTCCTCGTGATCCATGTTGGTTTCTTTACATTCTCTCAATCTCTCCCCTCCACGGCTTTACCTCCTTCTCTCTCGGGGATCAACACATGGCCTGTGGAATGTGTTGATCCCTGATCAAGGCTGATCTTGATCAGCCTTGGCTCCACTTCACCTTCTGGTTGTCGGGTCACTTTGCTCGACCGCTCCCCTTCTGCCTCCCCTCTTACTCGGGCTTGTCCTCTTTCTTGACCGTGAGTCTCTCTGTTTCTGACCTCGGCCCTCACATTGATTTCAATGAGACCACTGTGTCCCAGGCCTGAGCTCCTGCAGGTCAATAAGGTTTCACGTCGCTTCTGTCTTTCCAGAACAGAACAAAATGCCTTCTGAGATTCATCTAGCAAATTCCTGCAAGTGCACATTCCTGCTGGATTACTTTATGAAGCTAACTTCAGGGTAACAAAATCCTGTCTCATGCTACAAACCACTGTGCAGGATTAGATTCGGTGGCCAGCTCCTTAACCCCATCGCCATAAACAACTTATCAAACTAATAAACTACATTAAACTGGATTAATACAAGTTTATGAAGTTCACGTGTCCTGCAACACCATGCCTCTGAGAGAAGGAAGCTGGACATCTAGGATTCGTATTAACGTCATAACGGCTTAAAGTTCAAGCACACAAAATCTGAATAGAGAGTTCATATCGGCGTGTGTGTGTGTGTGTAGAGATACAGCTGTTTCAGATGTATTGAATGTTCATATTGATAAATAATGAAGACAAGAACATCTTTATTCACAGCCAGTGGTTCTCGTCACTAAAGGCTCAGCAGATAATAATAACAATGAAAACAAAACTGAAACAAGAGGAAAGGCCGGAGTCAGCTGAGGAGGAACCAGATGACCTGGCAAACAGGAACAGATATGTAAATACAGATGACACGGGTTAGGATCACGTGCAGACGATCACAAGGAAACAGGAGACAGGCAGGCTATAAAGCCAGAGACACACAGGGAGAGACATCTGAATTTGAGAAATGTCCATAATCAAAAAGAGTCCAACAGAGTCATGACACTCATGACACCTGCTGAGTTGCAGTTAGTTGATGTTTTCCTTTTGTCGAGATGACACAAATATGAAAACTACACTTGGCGGAAGGATGTGGTCAGAAAAGAAGTCATTACACTTTGGTGCAGATCTGGATCAGAGGACAGATCAGGATCTTTTGTTTTTCACTTTCTTTAACATTTAGAGGTAAGGACATGTTTACAGGACTGATATTCATGAGTGTGAGTAACTTGGTGGGGATCCTAATAAGAATCTGATTTCTGGTTTCATAAAGGGACTGTTGGGCTGGAGGGTGGAGGCCCCTCGAAGTATTTTATCTGACGTAGAGAAAACCCGACCCTGTATTTTTCCATTGAAGGAGACGATATCTGGAACATGCTCTGGACTTGATGAGAACATGGGAGCAAAAAGGTCTACGCCCCGAACCCTCTCTTCCTTCCTTACTGCACCTTTACCTCCTCTCCTCCACCCTCTCATTTATCCTGACCCCTCTCTTGCTCTGCTTCCACATCACACATCCCCACCTCCTCCCCTGTTCTTTTCCCCCGTCACCTTTTCCTCCCCTTCCTCCTCCTTGTTTCCACCGCTTCGCCGTCTCCTCTCATCTCTTATCACTAATGTCAACTCCTCCCTCATTCCACATCTCCCCTCTCGCGTCTTTATTTAACTCCTTTCTCCTGATTTTCTTTTCATTCCCTGTTTTTGCTCATCGCTGTGGGGGCGCCACAGGCAGACGATTAAAGGGTCATTTCTTAATTTAACTTGGCAGCCACCCAGTTTCGGTCATGAGTTCCTGGGAGCGAGGGTGTCACGACCTCTCCGGAGTTCAAAGAGGAAGAGACGCTGTGTTTTTCACGGTGTGGACATGTGGGAACGTATTGTGATCATGTGATAATCCTGTTTAATCGTCACCGTATTCAGATTTATCCAAAGATCCCCCCCTCTGTGGGCTTGATGGGGGAATTTGTAGGTTCCTCTTCTGCAGCGGAACCCAGCCGAGGTCAGTTTGGATTCGCCACACAGTTACAATGGATGACAGAGGATCTATTGTTTCCTCAGAGTCCGGCTGCTGTGTGATGGACACAACTATTTAATCAAGTGAAAGAAAAGGAGCCTTCAGCTCTGAAGGCAAATGTGGACAATGCAATGATACTGAAGGAGGTGGAGCTCAGCTTCAACCTAAATTCACCCGGCCGTGTTCACACCTTGTAGCTTTTGGAGATCATGTGGTGTTTGTGTCTTTGTGGAGTGACTGCTGTTTATTTTATTTTTGTAGTTTGCTCCGGCTTCCTCCCACACTCTAAAAACATGCAGATGGGGTTTAAATGAATTGGAGATGCTTAACTGACCATATGTAAATGTGAATGACTGTTTATCTGTATAAGTTGGTTCTGTTATATGCTGTCGACCGGTCCAGGGTGAACTCTGCCTTTCGCCCAATGTCAGCTGGGATTGGCTCCAGCTCCCCCCTGGGATCCTCAAAGCTTAGCGGTATAGATAATTAATGGATGGAGATCAGATATTTTACTATTGTGCATGAAGTGAAGTGGACATGTGGTTATATGTGGAGACTGTCCTCCATAGCTGATAAGAAACGAGTCAAAACAGGGACAGGACTTGAGGACTGCACCTTTTCAGTGATGTGTGTGAGTCAGGGTCAGTGGTGCAGGACGGGCAGGAGAGTCCCTGTGCAGAGTGCCAGCAAGTGCTTATATTACAAAATCAACCAAGGGCAGGTCCGGACTCAAAGCTGCAGGTTCAGATTCAAGCCTCAGTACAAGCCTTCATATTTTGAAGAATTTATTTAAATTAATTCAGAGATAAATCGCAGTCACAACACAAAACATACTTTAAGGCCGAACTACACTATAAACTACACTAAATACATTTTTTCACATTGTATCAGTGATGAGGGATTTGACACTGTTTATCTAACCTGAGAATTAATACAATAAGATATTTAAGGTTGGAATCCTGTTATTATCCTACACATATTTGGCCTGTAAACAAACACACGCCTTCATGTGGAAGCTTCCGACCACAAACCTGTTCCGTCCGTGGTTCCTCCAGGTCGAGTACCTCGGGTCGACGTTTACCATCTGCTAACGGTTAACCAGCTTTAACCCTAACCCTAACCAGTTCTTCATGCTTCAGGGAGCACGAACCTGCCTGTGGCAAAACTGTGCAGCTTGATATAACAAAACTTACATCGGCCGTGCATCAGCCACGAATCAGCTCCACATACTTCCGAACGCTCTCTCTCCGTTCAGCCAGAGGTGAGTCACAGTCGATCCGGAGTTTGTTGGGCGAGTGTCAAACAGAATCTGTGACTCTTTGAACATTGAGATCTGCATCATCAGCGCTAAATAGTTGCTTGTAACATGCTGAACGTCCTGGCACGGTGCCAACAAGGCAACGGGAACACCACTACATGTAGATGTAAACCGAGGGCACGTTGTCCCCTGATAGTTATGAACAATCTGACTGTTGTTGGCCAATAAGTGACAAATGAAAACATAGATGAAGAGAAAGACGGAACAACCACATGGACCAAATACAGTAATATGAGAAGGTGTGACGTTGACGGACGGACAGAGAGTAAACGGTGAGTGGGATTGATTAACACAGTGAGAACAACACTTAGATACAGACAAACAGTGGCAGCGCAGCCTCTTCCTGTTGTTGCAGCACTGAACTTGAGAGAGAGAGACGTCATGTCCAGTCTGCTATTGACGGACAGTTATCTGGTAATGTTGTCCGATGCTCTCTGTTCCTGGAAGCTTCTACCCCCCCCCACACTCTCTTACAGGAGAATCCACATCTCGCTCGATGCTTTTATCCAGACGGCTCGGACACGCCATAGGTAAAGAGGGATATTCTACCAGGAGCCGACCATGTGGGATCTTAACTCTTAAACCCGCCGGTGATGATGAACTTTGTATAATGAAGTTGGATTTATCTATAAACTTAAAAGCAGCTGTGTATAGATATATTGACTTGTGTACTTTCATTATCTAAAATGTTTTGAGTAGCGCACAATCATGATATACTTTATCTCAAGACACTTTACATAAAAATGATAGCGAAACCAACAGTTCCCACAATGAGCAGCACTTTGATGAGTGTGAAGCGAAACACTCCCTCAGCAACTGGGAGAAAGCTCTAGAACGACTTATTCAGATCCACATTTGATAGATATTATTATTATTATTAGTCATTGACTAATAAAGCAGCGTTTGACTGGATCAGATGAACCAGCTGGTATTTCCTATGACAACCTGACTCCACAACAGCAGCGTCACATGTTCATGTTATGGCTGCCCCCATCGACACAGACGTCTCCATCAGATCAGATGTGATTTTTCAGGTGGGGGTGGGGGGGGGGGGGGGGGGGGGGGGGGGAGTAGGAGTGTGAGGGCAAACTGAAGGATACGGGCTAACAGATGGTTGGCATGGAAACAGGAGCCCGGCGGGACTCCTGACAGACAAGATCTGTGGCAGCCTGGATAGTGCTGACACACAGATGGGATGAGAGGCAGAGCACAATGTGTTATCATCATCCTACTTCTTTTGTGTCTGTGATTATTGTTGTGAAAATGTACAATTTCTAAGAGTCCAGTGAGCAATCTGAAGACAAGCATGTCATTTATGGGATTAAATTAAGTTAAATGAGGTTTGCTGAACAGAGAGAATTTACCACAGGTTGTTCAAAACGATGGGTGATATTATGACTCAGCAAAAGTGAAGCCAAAACGTCTTGATGGCCCCCTGGTGGCTGAACCCTGCCTCATCCATGTTAGCGGAAGGGACATGGACCCGACTACACGTTACATTTTACTCAAAGATGGTTTCCATCATTTTAGGTAGTTTCTATCACAATGATTAGTAGAATTATTTATGTTGGTGATATTATTAATAACTATTAATCATGAATTGGACATTACTAAATCAGCCCATCTAGGACACCTGATTATGTAACTATCATTTCTATAAAGGAGCAGAGGAATTAAGCAGAAACAGCCTCGGTCGTGTAAAGTCTAAATAAAACACTATTTATTTTAAAGTTTCAGTCAAAGAACCAGAGAAGAACTTTCATTATTCATAAGAGTTCACATGGCGGCTGTGGACCCTCTCATAGAGCGCTGTGTGAGCATGTATGGAAGTTTGTCCTGCTCCAGTGACTGAGGCATCCACTGGCACGACCAGGGCATCGAACTGTAACTGTCAACACTTCACATGTCTGAGCGGCTCGGTCCCACTGTCCCAGTAATAGAGGCTGAGTCACGTCCTGGGGCATCGTCTTCAGCTATAGATAGAAGAGCAGTCAGGGAGAGGCAGCTGGAGCTCTCATCTCGTCTGTGTGTGTGTGTGTGTTTTACAGTAGGGACAGTAGGGACAGTAGGGACAGTAGGGACAGTAGGGACGAGAAGGTTGCATAAGAAATTGTTCATATTGCAGTCACTGTATGAGAAAGCCTTTTGCCATCCTTCATCATCGGTGCTACTTGATCACACGAGAAAATAAAGTTCCAGCGAACAACAGATAGTCAGGCAGTGCTTATCTGCCCCCCCATACCTCTCAAAGCGATGACTGATCTATGAGCTTCTAGCTCAAGGAAAGAGCAAGGGGGAGGACAGAGATAAGGAGAGAGGAATTGGAGAAGAAGGGAAGGAAGGGAGGAAGGAGGGAAATACTTATTATCTTGATGCGTTGGGTGCGGCTGAATGAAAGTGTTGAGAGAAAGGAGCTCGCCGTGCTGTTGGGAATCTGGTGTAATGGGGGAGTGAAGGCCAGCCGGACCGAAAGCTGTGATGGTAATTAGATAAAAGTGATGTTTTCACACTTGTGTCGAGGTCACTGAACAGTTCTGTTGTTCAGGAAACATTAAGGGTGAAGAGGAAAGAGCCTGAAAGAGAAAATCAGCTCCTGAACAAGTCACGTCTGTTAAAAGTTGAGTCCTAAAAACCTTATTTTCCTAAAACTGCTGATGTTTGAAATAGAAATGAGCTTTTACAAAACAGTTAAACCACACAGACAAATATCAGGAGGTTGATCTCAAACGTGACTTGTGCTGCGTTCACACCACATTGTGTTACCGGCTCAACACAAGTAAACACAACCTGCGGATATTCAGCCGCTCAGAGGACAACTGGCTGAGGACACTACAACTGTGTCTCAGTTCCGGGGCCACGTTCTTCGGAGGACTCGGTCTACGCAGCCGACGTTGGCTGCATCAAAATGATGATGTTATCGCCTCGCCGCCGACCATTACCTTTTTGTAAAGAAGCCCGGAAGCGCAGTGAATCATGGGAAATGATATCGTGATGGTCAGCAGTAGTTATACTTCGCACTGTATATTGTGTACAAAGTCGACTTTTTAAATTTAATTTTATTGCCTTTTATATTTTTGATTCTCATTCTGACCTCACTGTTGCTGTTACAGCTGATTGTGTGGATCAATAAAGTTTTATCTTATCTTATATGTGATTGTAGTGGGACATGATTTACAGGAACAGGATCTTGTAACGCTTATGTTGTAATCAATCAGGTATTAAGTTATAATTATTAACTTGAACACCAAAGAGAAAATATTGTTATTTAAATAAATTGCATGTCAATAATAAATGTTGTGTCTCATGTTATTTTCAGTGTTCTAATCATGTGTACGGAGCCATTTGGCCGAGATGAGATTATATTAATGTGTCAGTGCTACAGATGCATCACATGTAATTGTCGGCCGTCCTTATGCAACCACTACATGTGATGTAACTCTTTAACTGACCCTGAGCTCGATCTTAGAGCCGGTGGAAAGTGAATGACGGACAAAAACCCAGAGTGAAGTCAGTGTATTGTGGTTATTTCAAGGGCACATTCTCACAATGTGAAGAAGCAGATGATCTGCTCAGAGTGAAACCATTTCCTCTGCAGATAAGCCTTCTCTCCTGCCACCTCGTTAACATAGAAATCCAACAAGGTGCGAGCCAACCTGACCTTTAAAGGCGATGGGAGTTTGTACTCTTGTACTTTACATCAAGAGCCTTGAAATATTCTCTGGGAAATCAGTAGAAGTAAAATAAATGGGTTATTTTTCCACAAATGGACTTGTGACCATCCGAGCACTCGTGTGTGTTGAATTTACACGTGGTCGGGCACATGATCGGTGCATCGCTAACTCGAGCCAGTGGAAAGAGAGTGACCGACACAAACCTGGATTGGAGTCAGTGGATCTTTATATCACGGTTATTTTAAGAGCACATTATCGAGATAGTTACACACGTTGACACAGTTGAATGAAACGTGTTGCAGCAGCTCCTGAACGATCATAAACAGTAAAATGTGCCTTGGTAGAGTAGACACCTCCACAAAGATCTAACAGCAACATTAAATTCAATCAAGCTGCACCAAGCTTTCCACCCTCGTCAATATCAGTCCTCAAGATCAATGAATTATTCCCTGAGAAATCAATGAAAATGTTGAAAAACTAATTTCACGATGTGATAAAAAGAATTCCTGGATCTGAGCCTTGATCCAGATGTTTGAATCTGTCTAGTAGTTTTTGCATTAACCTGCTGAGTAACAAACACCAATGAGCATCTTGGCAGACGAAACAAAACCACAACAAACACGTGGTCATCACAGCACGGGTGTTTCCCACGCTGCTGACTTGGCTCCTCGCTGGTTCTGCAGCCGTGGAGATGAAGAGCTGTAGAAGTGACAGTTGCTTTAAACATCACTGTTCATCTGACCACGTTTTTCACAATGATCCAGTCCAAAGTTCCAGTAAGGGGCCTCATGGTCAAAACATGATGTAGTTATTTGTGTAAACCTGAAATACACTTTTGTTTCAGTAAAAGAAAATAAACAATGAATTGATAATGAAGTTATTTGAACACGTTAAGTGAAGCTTTTCTATTTGGCTGTGGAGGAGAATCAGAAGAGAGCGGTAACGACACCCTGCTCGAACTCTGTGTTTGTTTTCTGTTGTCGTCTAAATGTGAGCGACTCCGTCTGATACGTACTCTCTCGTACGCGCGGCATTTTCCCTGTGATCTTGTGCTATTTCGGGGATCAGCCGACCAGAGGGCGTCAGGCAGCTTATCTGATTACTCACTGTAATGTAAATATTACAGCTTGACAGTGAGATAAGCGTCTGGTCACCTCGCCGCGTCCTCTGTCGCAGGCGGGGACGTGAGACGGGAACTTTTCACCAACATCCGCATGGGAAACGCCCGTAAGGATGTTTTGTGAGGTGACGCCAGAAAAACGACAAATAACATCTTCAAGTTTAACAAAGTCGAAGGCTGGAAATTTACTTAATAACTACTTACTTCTCTTAGTTTTTGCTTATAGCAGACATTTCCATCCAGGGTACAGCTGGACATAAACCTAATGACAGCATGTGATCCCACTGTCTGGCACGTGAGCCCATTGTCTATTCATGTCGTGCAGAACTTGATCCTGAGGTCACTCTGTTGTGACTTCTGCTGTATTCTGGTTGGACTCTGTTTATCCTTTGTTGGAAGAACTCAGCTGACTGACACAACATCCTTACCATACATAACCCTGTTTCCTCTCCAACACATTTACGATGCAGCCTATAAGTCACACCTCAACAGACACACAACAATACCTTCACACACCCCCTCCTGCGTGTGTCAGGGCGTCACTCAAATATGAGCACAGACACTTTTCATCTCACTTGTAACCTCCACCTTGCCTGTTTGATCCTTTCTGCAGAAAGCACACAGAGACAACTTGTCTCCGTCTCTGTGGTGCACGCTGGAGCTTGAACAAAAACCTCAGCTTTCTCAAGGTGGTTTTCATTTCATTTATCCAGCCTGCATCATTGTGTGGATACGGTTTATAACAGCTTCACAGGACCTCGAGTTAGAAGTAGAGACACTTTCACCACGACCACAACAACAGGACACAGCGAGGCTTATAAAATGAAATAAAATAAGAATGAGTAGAAGTTGCCGAGTGGAAAACCAGAAGTTCAATAAGGAAGTGAGAGTTATCAGAGGGGAGAGAGTCTTGTTTTAATCATGCCCGGAATAGAAGGTTGCATTTTGAAGTCATGCAGTCAAGTGGACGGATATTGGTTCATCAGGGAACAGAATTACAGAACCGGGGACGGAGGAGCAGTGCACCATGAGCTATCCACGTGTGCTCCGAGCAATACTGAAAATAAAAGCACACGCACACACATTCCAGCACATACAATTACATAATATACTGACCTTTCATGCCACGTTATAACTTGAATTAATACGCATGGAGGATCAAAAACTCTGGCGGCTTATATAAAGGAAACTTGTCGCACATTGAACCTTAGGCGCTGGACACAACAGACGACTAATTCCAATGACTAATTTAAATGGCTGGCATCCCAGCTCTGAGGCAGCATCAGTACATTGTGTGTTCGCTGTGCTGAATAACTCATGTGAGCACGCATGACATCGTAGAATGAAGATGGGTCTGAGGCCGGGGGTGTTTGTCTCAGGATTGATTTACGGCATGACACTCCTTCCTACTGATGTTTTCCCGCTGACACAATGGTCATCGGCCACCGTCTTCAAATGGAACTTGAGAGAACGTGGTTACAATGTGGGACATGGTAACCGTGGCGATTAGGTGATTTAGTCGTGAGAATACCGGCATCTGTGTCTCGAGGCCACGATAGGGTTCCAACGATAGGGAACTTTTGTCGTCTCTAGCTGGAACGACAGGCCTGAATGAAACATGTCAATAAAACTCTATATCCTCTTTTTCTGCACAGATACTGAAGCTAGAAAATTCATCTTTGGGCAAAGTGGACGAAGCTTTGGTGAAGCTGAGGACAAACGGTCACGTGTGGCGCACAGCATCTCCCTCGCCGACAAAGTCCCTACACTTCCTGTTGCCCTATAATCACGGCCAGATTATCAGTGTACTGTATATGCATGTGTGTGTGTGTGTGTGTTCATGAGGAGGTACACTAAGCCTGACATGCAGTGTTACATAAGACCACAGAACATATCCACATGCACACAAACAAGTTTTGCAGATTACGCTCATGCTCTCCTCTCGTCAAAAACACGTTTTTATCCCAAGTCAAGTCAGATGTTCGTACAAAATTGTCTTTGTGAAAACGTTTTGTTGCTCAGTGTCAGAGTGCAGGTCAGGGAGAGGGAAATGACAGTTGTAATTTAAATAAACAAGAATAAAAGTGTGATGCTGAACTTGGAATATTACCACAGCAGATAGTGAAAACTTACATAAAGCACCTTTCATGAACTTCTTATTTTAAACCAAACTACGTCATTCATAACCAAATAACAAGTAACGTTTGCATAACCCAAACAAATTGTGACAATTTCATGAGCATAATGACGTGTTTATTACTATAACCATGACGATGAAGGTGACGTTTTCTGCCAGGTTAGGTTTCACGATATCCGCAGATGACCCTGCAAGTTGTATCAAGACTTAAATACGACTTGATGTCGGAGGAGCTCGTTCTCAATATGACATCGAGCAGGAAGAAGAAGCCCCGTGGTGAAACCTGCAGTGCGAGTCACCTCAACATCGACTGCCTAGTAAAACATAGTAAACACATCAATTACAGCCTCATCTGCAGTAATAACAGCTCAATAAAAGCACAATGGAAGTGAAATGATAACCTGTCTGATTAATGACCCGTCAGCTGCGAAGGTTCCAACACCAGTTGTTTCTGTTGCTAATCACAGACTGAAATTAACTGAAAATAATGGAGGCAAAAAGATGATTATATTATATATATATATATATAATTATTTTCATAGATAAAGGGCGGTTGTGGCTGAGGAGGTAGAGCGGGTTCTCAGCGAATCACAGGGTCGGTGGTTTGATCCCAGCTCCTCTGGTCTGCACGCTCAAATACCAAACGTCAAATTGCTGATGACAGTAACGGTTTGTGATCGTGTAGAGGAGAATGGGTGAATGTGACTTGTGTTGTAAAGGTGCTTATGAGGCACACTGGGTTATACCCTAGGGTCTATTTATAGCTATTACCAAGCACTCATACACACAATAACCTTGAATCAGACGCCCGAAGTAATTTAAAAGGACACAAACATACACTTCTAACCTGAAGCTATAAACCAAATCATAACCCTCAACGTGTTTTTATTTATATTAAAATGTTTGGCCAAAACGTCCTCACTTCCCCAAAAAAGCCGTCACCCCGGAGTTTAGTCCCGTCTGGTACTTGGATAAACATGCACATACATGTACACCCAGACATGTATACAGCACACACACCTCGTAGGAAATAGGTTTATCTTATCTGGTGAACGACCTCTGCTGATGTCGTTCTGAAGCCTTGATGGCGCCGCCATCCGTTGGTTTATTACCTTGAGTGTTTCACACATGCTGGAAAAAGAAAAATGACTGAATGCTCAATGAAACAAAAACACAAATCAGACATATTTATTCACCTATTGGCAATATATATACCTCCTTCTCTTCTCATTCTTTTACACGTGCTTCCTGCATAATCTTTCATTTCATGACGAGCTTCATAACAAATGCGGTGACGCTCAGTTTCAGGTTAAGTGCTTTTTAAATATCCTGCTCTGGGGCCAAACAGAGGAAGTCTGGTGGAACTGATCCAGTTATCAATAATTACCTGGAAAGACCGAATGACAGTTTGACGCATCCAAATGAGGTTTGTTGATAGTTAGGACAGATCCAATCGGACAAAAAATGTAGTTTTAATACCCCAGATACGCATCAGATGACTGAACTCCTGAACATCGGACATATGAGAAATTGCAATTGTTCAAATCTGTGATGAGTGAAAACTAAATCGCTGCCGGTCAGTCTCATATATGTAATCGGCTGAAACACCTGTCAATCAAACCAATGTGAACAATGATTGTCACATGACAGAGTGAGTAATCCCACTCAGAGGAGTGGGATTACTCACTCTGTCCCTGACGGACATGGACGACTACCAAACATTTCAAAGTTAAGGTGCATGTGTCCGTCACTCACACACACACTCATCAGGTGTTGCTGACAGCTTATGGGGGGGTATGTGTTTGTGCGTCTAAGCTGTCATCGCGGCGCCGGCAGCACACATTCCAGCCATTCTGACCACAGAGTGCAGACCCCGATGACCTTATAAGGTCATGAATCAGGACCCTTCATACCGATCTGCACAGCAACAAGTGCAGAAGTTGATGAAGTCTGCTGCTCGTTGGTGCTGATGGAAAGTCACAAAGTTTTGAACTGCGGCCATGTTCATCACTCTCTCAGGGTCCCCTGAGTTTTCACAGCTCTCTCTCTCGGCCAACGTAGGATGGAGATCCTATAAATACACACGCTTATATTTTTTATTTTCCTTTATTTAACCAGGAAGCTCCTATTGAGATACAACTTCTCTTCTGCCAGGAGGTCCTGGTCGAGATGGGAACCACTGAAGTAAAACACAAACACATTAAAAACACAGAACAGACACAGAAGCATAGGAATCAACGGAAAACATGAGTTTTGGAAAATAAAAAGGACCAACTGTGGTATGAAGGATAATAGTTTCTTGAAGGTGCAGTGATGGCAGGAGGCTGCGTGATCTGGTCGTCATGGTGGATTATACCGAGAACCTCTCAACCCTCTATTTGAAACGACCTGCTGCTGACTAATAACCTGCAAAACCAACTGTGGGTAGAACCATCACTACCATCTGACATCAGAAAACATGTTTTCACTTCAGCTGAACTGGGGTCTGTTTCCAGGAGTTAGACCTGAACATGGTACTTTCCATCTTAAGTGCAATGATTTCCCAAAGCTGTAAGAAAAACTGTAAATGCTGTAAATCAATCAATCAATCAAATATAGCCAATATTCATTGCCTCATTATTAAGGTGCTACTTCCTCTGCCCTTGTGCCCTTGAGCTTGTATGCAACGTTGGTAAAATGCACCAGAGCTGAGGGTGATGATTATCTTTACCATTTGATATATTAATATAAAAATATTAAAAAGTAATTAATCTCTAAATCAAGTGGTGTTGAAAATGAATAATAAAAAGCTAAAGTTTAATTTCTCTTCTTCTTTAATTTCTTTTTGACAGATGTTCTGTGTCATGTTGATATTTCGTTTCTGTCACAGTTCAGCAGCTTGTTTTTTATTTTAAAAGACACTTGAGCGGTGACTCTTTGCTGAAGTAGCTGAAATCGATCTTATCATCCGTCCACAGAAGCGTTACACATCTGGAGACTGTTGTCTTCTTCTCTTATCGTGTCCTGTTCCATCTCGTCCCACTGACACACATATTTCTTCATGATAAAATTTCACAACAGTGACAACAGCTCCTGCTTTGGTCTCCACCCACCAATGTGGCTCTTTAGATGCTAAAAGCTCGACTTTCTTCACCAGCAAGCTGCGTGGTTTGTCTCCTGTGTTGGTGGTAAAAGGAAAATGGGTAAAGAAATATGTGCTTTAGGTCAGGAGAGAATATTCTAATTCTAACCTCTAGGGCGCATCCAAATTGTGCAAATTGTGGGTTAATCCAGGTTGTGTTCATCGCAAAGAGGGAGTTGTCCGGTGAGCGGTGCCAAGACTTGAATACTTACTTTGGCAAACAGTGTGGTAACCTGCTCCGGGTGTATCAAAGAGAGCCACATGTCTTTGTAAAAATTAAGCCCTAAACAGTTCCCATGTTTTTAGACCAAAAAAATTGATTTACAGTAGATAGATGAAGTGAAGCAGCTGCAGAGGCGTTGACTCGCAGGTCTGGACTTGGAGGTAGATTTGTCTTTTGTTATGTTCTTCACATTCTTTCTTTTATAAGAGCGTGAAGTGATGAAAGACATGAAAGGAGAGGTCCCCTGATCCCACTGGTCATCTGTCAACTGTCATCAGCTTATTACCATCAAATGCATTATTTTAACAGTTAAAGTCGTTGAAATTTCCTGAACTAGGAGATTACAGTATCCGGCAAATTATGTATAAAGCTCAGAATCAGTTTATGGAAGAATCTCAACAAAGAAACCAAATAATCTAAAACAAACATGTAAAAAAAATAAAGAGCCAGTATGTTGAAGGAAATACAATGAAATGTGTTCTGTTGTTTTAGGTCAATCATTTTGTGAGCTGGTGAGATGGTATAAAACGAAATTGTAACTTACGAGCTAATAGAGGGCTGAGTTGCCCTGCAGCTGTTTAAATTTTTAATCCTAGCTAATTATTTGCTTTGTGAATGAAAGAGGAGCAGTTTATATAAGATTATTCTTCTTTCTGCTCCTTTCATTCAAGATTTGAGTGTTTTGTGTTTGGAGTGAAAGAGTAAGTCCGACATTTGCTGGAAAATGACACGGCTAAAATAAATTGTGATAGACGACCGCTGTTTGTTTACCGTGCGATATCATTTTAGAATTGCAACCAGAGCCGACGACGAAGAGCCAGTTCACGCCTTTCTTTCATCTGTCTCATAACCCTGTTGCATAAGTTCGTACCCGTCGAGCAGGTACAGCACATTCTGTCTCATATGTAAAGAAAGTACGTGATTAAATGGGCTTTTCCCCAATAGACACGTAGAAGGAGTGACATTGGATTGTTCCTGCTTATATGCAAATTAAGCTTAATCTGCATTCTGCTCTGTTTCCTGCTTAAGATTCAAGGTGTTTGTCAAATCATTTACATCGAAAAAATGAGTCAAAAACTTTTGCAGTAGAACGCATATCAAGTATCAAGCTGCACCAAGCGTCACACTATGAGCCTGCTTCTTTTCTCCCACGAGAGCAGAAATTAAATTCAGAAATTCGGATTCACACCAAAATTTAATGGGTTCTTCCCTGACCCATTCCGCATCTTTTCACGTTTCGTGGAAATTCGTCGAGTCGTTTTTGAGTAAGCATGTTCAGAAACAAACAAACATAACCTCTTTGGCAACACCTTTGGGGAAAACACCTCCTGTGAAAAAGGCCTATGCTGTGTCTCCAGCTGGATACTATTTCCAGCTCACTGTAGTACACTGTGTACTTAGTATACTCACTGGTGTAGTGTCTTATTGACAAGGTAGTGTCGTCTTGGATAAAACTCAGCGGTTGTGCACTTGCTGCAAATTCTACTCACCTGTGATTGGTAACTGCGACACTACATCCTGGCTGCTTTGCTCACGTAACATGCAGCAACACTATGCAACTGAGCAACGAATTCTTCATGTTTTAAAGGTTTTCTGCTGAATGTTGGAGATAAACTCTGGTTTTTAATAACTTCTGAGTGTGTTTAACTGATCTACAGTTCAGCTTTCTAGAAGACCTTCAAGATTCTGACGATTGAAGCAGCGACTATCAGTCAGCTGAGAATCCATAGTTCTTGAATATGGCAGCTGGGACTCGATGCAAGTCAGGAGACTCTTTGTGCAGCAGCTGCGGCCTCAGTGTTCTGTGGACTGAGTCCAGCAGCAGCTCTTCACCCGCTGCCGCTCGATTCCAGGTCACTTTTATAGTTTCAGGGACAAAAAGCTGAAACCAGCGTCACCACAGGCCAATAAAACAGCCCCTTCTAAAAAGTTAGGTTAAGCATGGACTGTGCACAAGAAGCTACAAATTTAACAGATTGTATACAACCCAGAGTCACCGTTTTCTTTAAAGTACCAATCTTAACTGTGTGCCAGAACAGTAAAATATGATACAGACTTTAAACTAAACATAAATATAATATTCCTGCAGCTCAGAGATGTTTTACTCTGTCGGCTCAAACACATGCTGCCGTCTGTCACCACAGCGTTCCACAGAAGATTTGCAGCACCAGGCAGGAGGATCAGCTGACCTCACACCCGCCGTCGACATGCCTCAGATCTTTGACCGTCTCAACTACAACGCCGATTATGAGCGGTGGAGTCGAGTTTCAACGACCTGTGGAAACCTGGAAAATCTAATAATACCCACCAGGGCTCTACCTCCAACAATCATGAGTCTGGCTTTGGTATGCGCAGCTTTATCCTCTTTATCCTTTGGACTGAAGACAAAGTTCCTGCGTTGTAAATTATCGAGGCACAAATCTAGACTGGCTCAAGAAAAATGTGTCAACAAAGCAAATTCACAGCCTTGTATGTTTACTTACTACATTTGAGGAGTTAGCTACATGACTATTTATTGGCTGAGACCAGCACATTTTATTCCCTTGAACTGTAAACAAAGATGGACGACATAACTGCCCCCAGAAGTGAAGCCAAACAGTTTGTATCTCCCCCTGGTGGCCGATCTACAACTTTGGTGTGTTGCAATTGGATTTGCCACGATCTTGCTCACACCGTTGCGGGACCGTGTGCTTACCCTGCTGCGAGATACCGTGTGCTCGTGCTATGGTCCATATATATCCATGTTTTTACCATCCGTGCAGACAGTCAGACCTCAGTTTCAGTTGTTTCTGAACTTATCTTTCCCTCTTTGGTCTTTGCACCTGTCACCCCAGAATCACATCACCACCATAGATTGAATTCATTCAGTGGGAAGAGAATGTCCCAGTGTTTCCATCAGTCATTTGATGATATGAACACGAGGTGAAATATCCTGATCGACAGCTGAGACTGACTCAGGATGGGCTGAGCACGTGTTTCACCTCAAATACCGCGGCTCCACGCAGGGTTTCATTTTACCAAAATGTTTCTTAATCCCGCTGAACAACTGGTGGGTCGGTCGCTGCACATCCAGGCCGCGCAGCCCCCGCAACACTAGAAACTCACAGAACTCAGTTTTGATTCTAGAAAATATCCTAAAGATTACACATAATCCAAATCTTTCCATGTGCATTGCTGTTGCTATAATATATATTATTGCTATTTTAACATTTCCCTTTTTTCGATTTCAACAGAAGTCTCTGTGCAGCAGCCTGTAAAGTTGTATAAATGGTAAAAGACAATAAAATAAATAACTATATAATAAATATTATGGATTAAATCTAAATGTTTACTTATTCATTACTATTTGCTGATGCTTGGACTTTCCCCTCTGCTGCTGTAACCAATAAAATATGATTTCATCTTCAATAAGCCAGGATTAAAACTGGTCACGCTACTCAGGGCCGATTGACAGCAGCTTGTTAACATGTTGGTGTCATGAATGGATGAGGTGTGTATGCCCCCCCCCCCCCCACACACACACACACACAGGTGCGCAGTATATAAATACACTATAAGACAAATTACATTTCTCATCTGCTGTACTTTTGCATCTGCACATATGTGTGGAGTTATGTCACAGTTCAGTCAACACATTTCAGTTTCACCCGTACTTTAATGTCCCATCTGGTAACATGGAGGAGGCGGGGTTTATCACCCGTATTGCAGCCAGTTTCAGCTGATGAAGTTACTAACCAGCAGATCCCAGGTCAGCCAGCATCTTATTACTTTCCGGTAATGAGTCACATCACCGTCCCATCTGCCCGAAGAGGTCTCTCTGCTCAGAGGACGCGTTGGAACCTCGTGTCCTTTGAACCCAACAATGGCTAAGGAGCTTGGTGAGTGACTGTCACCGGCACCACCACCACCACCACCACCACCAATTAAAGATAACAATATCAAAGATATACATTTTTTTAAACGTGTATAATAATGGTACCTGTCTCTTTTAGCAAATTAATTCAATTCAAAATATTACAATGTTAGTTTACTGAAGAGGAGCAGAATATGTGACACAGAATATTATCATAGGTGTATTATAAGCATAATATCAGTTTGTCATTTTCAATACCAGTACATCATGACAGCCCTAATCTGGAGCTGGTTTCAACACAATTTATATACATACGCATACACATACACAGTATATATGATTTTCCAGTTTTTTGTAAAAGAACTTGACTCGGCTGCACAGAAACTTGATCCCAACACCATCAACACCTTAGGGAGGAGCTGGAAGACTGAGTGGGAGCCTGTTTTTACTGTCCGACATCAATATTTCACTTTATTAATGGAGCGATTGTTGCGAGCTCGTTCAGGCAGACAACTCGAGCTGCGCTGCTCCACTCGTGTGACGCGTCTCACACTCCACAGCCCTCTGTAATGCACAACCTCCAAACTTGTGGGTGTGTTTAAGCTGCAAAATTTCCCCTCACTCCCTTTGTTTGCCCCCTGCTGCTGCTGCATCAGTATCGTTGCCTGTTGATTCAGCCCCTCCACCTCCCCAGCATCCACCCGGAGGCTCCGACAGGGGAGTTAGAAATATATGCTCATTATATCTTTGTAATAATATCTGGGGGAGTGATGGAGTCGGAGCCTAGACGGCAAGATATGCTGCAATAATAAACATTTCAGATGTGAGTTGTCTGACTGAAATGCTCTTGTGGCTGAATGTGAGCAACCTCCTGCAGAAATGTTTCAATCCTCCCTTTGTGTGCTTTTTTTTACCATCCATGCAGACAGTCAGACCTCAGTTTCAGTTGTTTCTGAACTTATCTTTCCCTCTTTGGTCTTTGCACCTGTCACCCCAGAATCACATCACCACCATAGATTGAATTCATTCAGTGGGAAGAGAATGTCCCAGTGTTTCCATCAGTCATTTGATGATATGAACACGAGGTGAAATATCCTGATCGACAGCTGAGACTGACTCAGGATCGACAGCTGAGACTGACTCAGGATGGAGTTAGAAATATATGCTCATTATATCTTTGTAATAATTTGTAATAATATCTGGGGGAGTGATGGAGTCGGAGCCTAGACGGCAAGATATGCTGCAATAATAAACATTTCAGATGTGAGTTGTCTGACTGAAATGCTCTTGTGGCTGAATGTGAGCAACCTCCTGCAGAAATGTTTCAATCCTCCCTTTGTGTGCTTTTTTTTACTAGCAGCAGATTAATGCTCATGATTTTAACAATAGTCCCACAGGTATAATGTTTGGTTTGCTCACATATTTTATTCCTGGTTTGGTTAAGTTCAGGTTTTAAGCAGATGAAGGTGGAATCTGGCGCTGGTAGAAAATCTGCTGTATTTTTCCACCTTAACAGCCAGAAGGTAACGAGAGCGGCCCTCGCTCTTGCTGAGGCAGAATAATTAGGACAGACCCCTCGGAGAGACCATTAATCTAAATCTTGGAGACCAATAACGCAGTTTGCACCTTTCATCCAAAACCCAGCAGGGTGTCCAGCCTAATGCCTTCAGGCTCTTTGTGCAACGTAAGAGCAACTACCAGCAGATTACCCCCCCCAGTCTGGATGCATGCTCTCAGGGATGTGGCCCGTTGTTGGGACTGGAACCTACAACCCGACATCACCCTTCCACCACGTTCCAGTAAAATCAGTAGTTTCTGCTAAATCCTGCTGACAGACAGACAGACAGTAACGAGAACATGAGCCTTTCCTCCATATCATCCCACCACTGTTTAGGTTATTCCCCCAAATATCATGGTTACACCATTGTTGTGGATGTATAACAAAAGGTTTCACTTAAAGATTAATCCGATGTTCAGCCGGAGGGAGTGTACGTTGTGAAAACTGAGCATGAAGCACCTCAAGCTGGAAACGTACCCGTCACTTTTACTGACTTTCTCCTCTGCCGTCGGTGGGATTCACAATTTGCTAAATGCATCAGCGTAACATAATAACTCAGTAAAAGTGTAAGATGATAACACGTTGAGGTGCTGAATCGATTCCAACCTTTCACCATTAGATTCAGAAGACATTTGCAAGTCATTTGTAAAGTGACTAACTTTGTCTCTCAACAGTCTGTTTTTCTGCCACAGTGTGACACGTCCGGACAGGAGCAGAGAACAGATGTGTCACATCTCGACTTCAAACAGCTGGAGACAAATTCACCCCCCCACACTCGTCCCTGCTGAGGTGAAAATTGTCTTTTTGGATACTGTGCATCCTCTGCTAGAGAAGAATGAAAGTCTTCAGGTCAAATGTTGGTTGGTGCAGTTATGGGACACACAGCACATGAAGCTACAATATAATATATAATAATCTTAACACAAAGTGAGCGTTAGCGGTCAAGCAGCTGATAGAGACTTTGATTTCCTTTTTTGTCTGGATTAGAACTTAAGGTGTGAAACCAGTGTTGCCAAATGTTCGATAATTGTAGTTGTATGATAATACGTCTCTTTGTACGATCAGTCAAGTATATGTCAAACTTCTCATAATATATAATAATTTCATCATCTAGAGGCAGTAGTAGGAGTGATTATAGTCCGTATATTAAAACATGGGTCCTAAGTCTGTGGTCATGTAGACCTGTTATGATGATGAACATGAAAACGGATCATACCTCAGTTTATTGTTGTACGAGAGGATGTAGGAGATTGTGCAATTACTTTCCTCAAAATACGACAAATTAAGCCTCTGTTATGATAGTTCAACATTTCCCATCTGGCAAATATGTATGAAGCCTTTTAATTTGGACGTAAACTACAAGGCCAGTGTCTTGGATTCTTCTGAGCTCCGTGCATCTGGCTGCTGGAGTCCAGATATGGAAACCTGGTCGTGAACTGTGCAGGAAACTCTTTAGACCACAATGTTCTCACTTGTCAAACACAAATATTGGTCCTGGAGTTCGACCGGATTCACAGATCCATTCAGAAATCGAATCTCTTTCTCTGCCCATTCATCTGCAGGGAAGAGCAACATGGAGATTTCACATTCATCGCCGACTTTCACCTCTTCCTCGTAGCTTCAGAGTCGTAATAAGTAGAAATGATTAACTGAACACTCCTTCATACCCAGTTTGATTTGAAAGCATGAAACAATGTGCAGCTGTAAGTCTCCCTGACGTCCTGTGTGCTAAGGAGGTGGTGGAGACAAAGCGAGTTTCAGAGAGTTTCTACATGCAAAAACAAACATTAGCGTAACTGATCTGTGGCAGCGGGGGGTTGAGACAACGTCCTGCAGAGAACGGCAAGGAATTCACTGCGGGCGTGTGTGTAATCAGACTTCTATCTTTGTGAGGACCGGTTTGAGTGGTAGACTTTACATTTTGGATGATCCTCACAACTTTGAAAGGCCTGAATGAGGGTTGAGGTTCGGATAAGGGTGTTTAGATGTGATGTAAAAGTTTTTCAGTCCTCAACCCCCACTATGGTTGAAATGTAAAAGGGTTGTGCACAGCCATGCACATGCAAAAAGTGGCTTATCCAAACATAGGCATAACAACACAAATCAACATAACCCTAGGCCAAAGGCAGACTTTCAGAGAAAGGTTGATTAAGATTAAGATTCCTTTATTGATGCCGTGAAGTTCACCCATTTAGATGAGATGCAACATGCGTGTGAACATCTTTAACACCAGGTGCAACATTTCAACACTTCTCCCTTTAAGAAGCTTTTGGAGACATGTGACTGATGAAATACATCGTGATTGGCTGAAATACCCCAGGAAAAGTCAGATAAATGTTCACAAAGTTGGTAGTAATGATTTAATATGAAAGCCAAATGTTAGGAGGTAAATATTTGTATTTTATTTTAAATACTGGCAACTCTGTCAGATCTTTAGAAAAACCTGAGGCTTAACGGAGCCATTTTCAAACAATGCTTAAGTTCTTAATCGGCATCTTACGTCCAAATGAGTTAATATAAGTAAACAGACTTACAGGTGGACGAGTGGATGAGCAGGTCGGTGAGTCGACAGGAAGAACCGGCAGAAACAAACGACAGGATTTTAAATATGAACATTATCAGGAACAGAGGGAGACACATGGCTGAGGGGAAAGAACTGGGATCAGGTGTTTGAGTGAGGAAGGAAGTGAGAGAGGAAGCAGGTGAACACTGGGGCAGAAAGTCTGGGGGCATCTTGTGGACGGGAGGAGAACGTCCCATGAGCTACAGTTCTTCTCTCTTTCTATTCCTACAGTTATTCTTCTCCTCCTCTCTCTTTCTCTTTGCCTCTTTTCCTCTCTGCCTTCCCCCCACATCAACTCTTACTCTCTCTCTCTCTCTGGCTGACAGACACTTTGAGGACAATGAGAACAGGTGTAATGTGACCTTGAGGTGACCTGCACTTGTTTCTGATTGCACAGCTTGTTCTCTGGGAGAACCGGAGCACACAGCCATCGGAACACGTTGAGAACACCAGACGTCTTCCGCCTGTAGTTTCTGCCGATCAGCCGACAGACACAATCATGCAGTTCTCAGTCGATCGGTTTCAGGCTGACGCACAATAATAACAAAAAACAATCGAAACACAACCCATCCAGTTCCTCCTGATGTTTCAGCTGTGATGCACTTTTAATTTTCCAGAAGTAGCTTCATACGTTAGACAGTGTTTTCCCACCTGAAAGTTCACGTCTTTGTGACATTTGTTCTGGTTATCATCAACTACGGGAGGTGGCTCTGCCAATATCTGACAGCTGTTATTGATTTGTAGACGGGTGGAGTTGGAATTGTTTCTGTTTGAGTCGAGAAACTGAATCAACTTGTTCCTTTTGTTAATTTTGTTGCCAAAAGAACAAATGTGCCAAATGAAGGCCTCGTCATTGAAACATGGCCAATAGGAAAAGTACAGCCATCTAATTTTGAAACTTTCCTTAGTTGTTTAACAGGTAAACAACTTTGTGATGACATTTTTCCATCATTCCAGTTGAAGGAAAATAAAATTCTGATAATCCGAAGGTCATCATTCAGCCTTTTTTTTAGAAACAGAGTCCGTCTGTAGCTGTGTTGTCACTTCGTCAGCCAAGTTCTTCAGTTACCTGCTATCGGTTACCAGAGGTTGACAGAGTGGGACGGGACAGGAGACGGGAGCGTGCGGGGGGAAAGTGATCCGCCGCCACGGTGTAACTACATTAATAAGAGAAGAGGGGAAAGCAGTGAATGGGCCGTTTCACTTTGCCGTTAGTCGTCTGAGTGTCGAGTTCTACCTGCAGAGCCGGTTCACTGACAGCTGAGGTGAAAGGACACGTCGGGTAAATGTACACTGTACCACTGCCCACTTCGAAACCTTCACTCACCTGCACGAAAAACACTTGTTTAGTGTGACTAAGCAATGCATTCATTTCATGGCAGTGCTGGTTGAGACCAAACTGGAGCTAAAAGCAGAGACTTGTCAAGATGAATACTTTCATTTCTGCATTTTATTGAACTTGACCTCCAATCATCAAACAGTCAGATAATATCTACATCTCCAACTCGAGAAAATATACAATGTACAACTGGAGTAGATACTAAATTTAAATGTCAAGGGAAACAGTCGAAACAGGAAGAATCAAATGTTCTGCCTCCTTCCAAGATGCATAATCTCCCTCCTGAAAAGTCTAGTGTGTGCAGCTATTATTCCTGAACCTCTCTCTCCCTGCATTCCTCTGCCCTCCTCCTGCTGTGAATCAGATATTCAATTATTAGTTTAAATATTATAGGCGACAGGATGAAGAGGTTAAATCCACAAAGAGCTCTGCAGGGGAGTCATGTTTTTACTGGCTATGTGTGTGTGTGTGTGTGTGTGTGTGTGTGTGTGGGTGGGTGTGTGTGTGGGTGTGTGTGTGTGTGTGTGTGTGTGTGTGTGAGAGAGAGAGAGAGTGTGTGTGTGCAAGAGAAACAGTAAGAGAGGCATTAAGGTGCCTTTGTGTGCAAAGCCTCAAATTCTGCACAAATGTTGAGTTTGACTCAGGGTTGAACTGTTTAAATTTGAATGGTCAAAGGTGAGAGGTCAAGGTCGCTGTAAACCACATTAACCTCCAGGAGGATTTTCCTTTTTTTTTCACTTGAACTCTGCTCTGTGCTCAGATGATAAAGTCAAAACAGTGGTGACCAAATATTTCTCACCGTAACTGCTCTGTAAACATAATGAATATTTCCTGAATGTGGCGTCAACACTGATAATAAGGTGTGGCAGATAAAAACAGGTGGGGCAGGGTGTACCTGAGTTAATCAAATAATACAATAGTGCAGAATGGAGTATTTGTACATGATGTCCTGCTACAAGCTACAGTGATGATAAAGATTACCCTCACCCCCCAACACTCTGTCCTAAAGGCAATTATTATCATTTCCAGGTAGAGGCACATCATCCACAACAAAAAACACTTCAACTGGAGTGAAGATTAAAATTTGGAGAAACTCCCAAAGAGTGTTAAATTGTCCTTTAAATAATAAACAGCAATTGACACAGTCACATCGTTCAATGAGTGGAATGACATTTTGAGTGTGTTACAGTGTGTGTATCATCTGACCACCAGCATAAGTGGCCTACGCTGTTTGTTGTGCCAATGATGATTTTAGTTATGCAGCCTCGACAGTAGCAAATGCAGCGGTTGCAATAATAGAGAGCAGCCGCGAGCACGAAGCTAATTACGGACCGTGACAACAACTGCACATGTAGCCGAGACAGAAAATACAGGAAAAGTTCTAACAGGGGGAAACCGAAGCCACCGCAACTTTGCAGAGCTGCTCACAATCAGCTAAAGATAGAATAAATACCCCCCAAAAGACCCAAACTCCCTCATCATAGCCCCGAACAGACCAAAACAAAACACGAGGGTTCTCAGATTGAATCAAATCAAGCTGCTGCCGACTATAAACAACACATTTCGCATTATAAACATCTTAAGAAGAATTGCGGCACAGACAAATACACAACTGTTGCTCCTGGCCATTTCAGACCTTTAAAATTCAGTTTGACATATTTCCATCCATTTCATCTGACATCCGACACTAGGGCTGAGCAAATAAATCACCTCGGGGCGTTCACAAGTTTTATTCGATAATGTCAGAGCAGTAGGAGTCACCTGTCAGGAGCGGTATTTCCACGTTATGTTCCTGTTCGTGTGCCAGCGCAGGGCTAACCCCAAACCAACCACCGTGTCCTCATGTTACTGGTTACATAACCATACTGGAGTTACATAAGAGTTGTACAAAAACATCGACAGCTTCCAAAGCAAACTACTTGCACTTCATGTTTTATTGAGATTGCTCTTTATCGATGTGTAAACGTTTTTCTTTTTAATGCCTGAACTGATTGATTTCCTATGTATCTTGGCTTTGACAGCGGGTTAAGACATACGAGCCGTCTAAACCATATGCACACACGTTCAAATGCCCTTTATGTTTTTAATATATCTTGCCACATTTTACCCAAAGACAAGTTTCCACACGAGTAGACAATGAAGGTTCTCTTTTCTATTCTATTCAACTGTTCTATTTGTATGTGAACAGATGCTAATGTCGGCTATGTACAAACAAGCTGTGTTCCAACTCAGGGGCCGCTTCCTTCAGAACTCAGTCTGCGAAGGCGTGGCCTCTGGTCTCCTGAGGGTTTCCTAACTGCATCACCAGCTTGACCTGCTCCGACCATTGCATCGTTAGCTACATCTAATTGCGCCTCCGAGGGATTGAAGACAAGACACATCCACAGAAGCTTTGCTAGCTGCTGTCCTAGCTTCAGTTACTCACCTTCAGTTTCTCTCTGCTGTCTAGCTCTCTGGTTATACTCAGTTGATTGTGACTGTTACATCATGAAGAGATTTATTGATGATCCCTCGTAGCCTGATTTCAAAGCTCTGCACCAGCGTGTCCACATCTTCATGTGAACTAAACTCCAGGTATTTTCGAGGATGACACACATTCTTTTGACAGAACAGTGACTAACTTCTCAGAGATTCAAATTAGCAGCAGAGGCCACAGGTTGACGAGGAGCCAGAGCTGACATCTTGTTTAGAAACGATGACATGACTCAGTCACACATGCTTCATAACGCTAACAGCAAACTTCATTGGCAGCCAGTGAATGGACACAGAGACAGTAAAGGGAGATGGATGGACAGTAAACATCACACAGACGTGTCACAGACACACACTGTCCTCTGTCTTCAAAGTCTGGACTCAGCAAGTCGCTGCTAAAACAGTAAAATGGTTGACGATGGCGAGAAGCTTCAGACGCACACAGGTGGATATGTTTAGCTCTGGTGATCTCGTGTCTGCAAAACCATGACTGGATGTGTTGGCAACCACCTTTTCGAAGGGTTTTTAAATCTTAGTGAGTAACATGTTGGAATTTCGTCCCAAGCTACAGGACACAAAGAGCATCATCGTTATTCTTCCCACCAGCTTATCAACATTATCACACCCTGGGGTTACGTTGCCATTTCCTGCTTTTGACTCATGGCTTTGATACAAGCTTCAGAGAAATATAATCAAGTACTTTTTGTAAACTGATCTGTCACTGTGACTTCAGGAGCCAAAATGGCAGCTGGTCACCTACCAGACAAACTGCTAGAGCATTGGTGAGTGAACTCTTATCCCAGAAGTACAGGCTGAAGATCAGTGGAACCTTCAGGAGAAACTTTCTTCAATCAAAAGTCAAAGTTGCATTGTATGATACACAAATTCTTCACAAATTCTGCCTCTAAAGAAGGTTTTGGCTTCTTATCAATTAGCTTGCGCACCATAAAACTTGCCTACATAACACTGTCCCAGTCAAAATGTAATCTTGAGTGAGATACTTGTTGGGCACCTGACTGGGAGCAGTAACTTCCTGGGTGCCGAACCAATGCTGAGAGTGAAGTGGGACAAGACTTTTAAACAGGATTCACGACTCTTTCATCAATCTTCAGATGAAGATATGTTTTATTTTGTTTGCAAAGCCGCTGCCACTTATTTGTTTCCGTGGTTTCAACACAAATGAGACTTATCGTGACACCAGAGCTCAGACGTTCACCTCAGCCAAATCAGGTAGTTGCAAATTTGACACTTCCCCTGTCTGGTCAGGCGATTTTACATTTTAGGAAGTAGATGCTTAGTTTCATGATCCCACTCTGAAAAATGGGTCACGCTGCACGATCCATCTACTTTGACCCCTTTTTGTCAGATTTTCTTTTTTGTACCAACCACCCCGCTTTCCTGGCTTCCATCAATTTAATTTGCACTTCCCTTCCCTTCCCCCTCTTTTCTCTTTCCTGATAATAGCTGTTCATCTCATCCAATTTCTCTCCTCCCTCCTCCTCTCCCATCTTTGTCCCCTCATCTCACCGTGCATTCACCTTGCTTTTTATGCTCTTCTTCTTTCTCTTCCTCTCCTCCATTTACCTCCTTCTTTCACTCCTTTTTCTATCCCTCCCTTTTATTGCATTTATTCTCACTTTCCACCATATTCATCATCTCTCTCTCTCTCTCTCTCTCTCTCTCTCTCTCTCTCTCTCTCTCTCTCTCTCTCTCTCTCTCTCTCTCTCTCTCTCTCTCTCAACATATTCCTTCCTCCTTTAATCACTTATCCTTCATCTCTTTGTCCTCCTCCTTTCTTTACCTCCCTCTCTGCCCTCTCTAGTTATAATCCATCATCACTGATGGCACCTAAGCCCACACGTGCAAGTGAGAAATATGCGCATATTAACCTGAAGCCAATAAATTCATGCTGGTATAAGTTATGTCAGCAATAAAAGGCACGGGGAACGATTTTGAGGTCATGGAGGCAAAGGAGAACAAGATGCTTAGAAAAGGGAAGGTAGAGTTAGAATGAGGTAAAAGTAGAATAATATTTTTTTAAGTTTGGATCCACTCTGTCCTTACTTCCCCCCCTGGATCTCTGTCTCTCTCTCTGCCTTCCTGTCTGTTCTACCCCTCCTCGTCTGTGGTGCAGCATGTTGTGAACTGCGGTCCGAGTTTTACTGCACGTGACACAGGGAGGCCAGTTGTTGTGAAGCCTCGTGGTCACAACAGCTGGAAGTCCAGAGGCCTCGGAGGCCACATTAGGTTTCAGCTAATCAGACAATTAAACATCCCAAAAGAGCTGAGTGGTTCATTCCCTGAGGAGCAATATGCAATCATGTATTCTGAACATATTCAGGTTGATAGTTTTTTACCACAGACTCTGCAGAACTTCTACATAAACACCTACATGGTAAATGGACACTTACACACCTCTTTTCCAGTGTCTTTACTTTAAAGAACAAATCACATTCACCCCCTTCTTGCACAGCAAGTTTTCCATTGGACATGATTCATAAAGATGGTGGGAGTCAAACCCCAAACCTTCTGGTTAGTGGACCACCCTCTCTACCCCCTGAGCTACAGTTGTCCCCTTAAACAACAAAACACAAATGATGATTACATTCCTCTTTTTCCCACAGACAAATTTGAATAAGAAAAAATAATGCAATGAACATGCAGCTAATAATCCGACTCTATCCACTTTGACCCGGACAGGACATGACAGGACACAAGGACTTGGTCGGTCCTTCGTAACACTTCTGATTTTCACACACAACAAGCTCTGGCATTGCGGAATGTCCAACCTCGTGGGGGTGGTGTCAGCAACGACCAACCGTAGGTCACCAGTCCCCAAAAACATGTTTTCTATTTTTCTATGTGGAAATAACTCCTGTCCACTGGTCCCTGATAATTACAGCATACATGACATCGTCTCCCATTGTCCTGATGCATTGTCCTGTGACAGACTGTTACAAAAACGCTTTAGGAGTCAGACAAAGCCTGACACTAACTCCTCCAGACACGTACAGTATTGTTGTCGTGGACATAACAAGTCAGCAGCTGTATATGTTGATGAGCTCAGACATATAAGCACGACGCTCCGCTGTCCCGACTGTTCCTGTTGTCATGAAAAAGGGACGGATTGATAGACAGATAGATCATCTTATATTTAACAGATGTTATGCATGATGCCATAAATACAAAATTCCAGCTGAGCAGTTTATTTCCGTGTCTTGTTTTGAATTGTAAAGATGATGTTTCTTATCCATTAAACCTGGTTCTGGTGGTTTTGTCCCTCGGGAAGAAGCAAATTATGGTATTTCTCAAAATGTCTGTGCCTTTAAGTGTCAAATGGATGATAGTTAAACGTGTCTGTTGAAAAACTGTGTAAATAGGTTTTTACAAAATTCCAGTTGTTCATCATTCTCAATTGAACATCTTAGATGCTGCGTAATTGTTATTTTGTGAAAATCACACTAACTTGTAAAATTTGCTATATTCTGTTAAGTATAGTTTATATATAAACAATGTGAAATGCCCTCATTGATTGGTACTGGTGCAGTGATGGACGTTGTGTGCAGAGCTTTGACGAAGACGTCCTGGACCCAGACGTCATCCAGCACCTGAACGCTCCTGACATTTTACTGTTGCTGTGTTCACGCCTGAAAACATCTTATTAAACCTCTGCTCTGCTCTTGTTAATGCTCTTGTCATTGAATCAACCAGTCAGATGTCAGGGTTAATAAAGTCAGGGACAAGTCACGGTCCAAACCTACAAATCAAGTTCTTCTGCTATTATCAAACACAAATGTCTAAAATCATTTTTAAAATGTTCCTTTTGCCTCTGACTGGTGAAAACAGCATCTCATTACATTGCATTTATATTACATGTCACTTAGCTGACTCCTAATTAGTGGGGTGGGATTCAAGCTGCCGACCCTCTGGTTGGAGGATGACCGCTCTACCCCTCAGCCACAGGCGCCCCATACAGATCGAACATGTCAATGGAATTTTATTTGTATAGCGCCAAATTATAGTCTACATTATCTCAAGGCACAAAAGATCAAGAACCCACAGTTCCCACAACATGTGTTGAAACTTGCACTGTGCACATGTACACACACACACACACACACACATTTGTAGAACATATGAGTCACTGCTGCTCAGCTGAATCAGAGGACTCAATCAAAATAAAGGGATTCACACGACCGCATGAAGTCACGTTACAGAGGCACATGTAAAACATCACGTTCACCCAACATTCACTCAAACCAGACCAGGCAGAGATTTAAATGTGATGTACTTGTATATTTATTGTCTCCAGCTCTGAGCAGCACATATGGAAACATGTGATCGAAAGGAAAATGTTTATTATCTGTACACAGTATACAGCAAAAGTATTGTTACCATGCAAACGCTGCTGGGTGCTGGACCCAGGACTGAAAAGGTGAAGCCCTGAAAACACGTGTTTACAGACTGAAGCGTCTCAAAGGCTTTTTCAAACTCATGTGCAGTAGTTTAATAACTATGCTTCATTTACCTTGTTTGTTTGAGGATTACACAGAAACTAAACTTTGTGAAGGGGTTTGGCGTGACCCGGTGAAGAACTTGTTCAATATGGTAAGAAAACATCAGATTACATAACTTTACTCTTCATGTGATCAGAGCGCTGAATAAAATGTTCCTCATTCCTTCCTTCTCCTGTTGGAAAGGAAATGTGACAACACCCCGAATGGAACACCATGTTTTCTTGTAGTTGTTACACGAGAAGGTCTGGTTGTGGTTATGTTTGGACATAGTTTTGCTCGATGGTTAACTTGAGTATTTGTAGCGAGAGACTCTGGATTATATAATCACATATTTCTTCACATCACATCATAATTAGTTTAATTTAAACTTCAGGACAAAGTGTCAGATCTAATTCACATCAACACACACTCACATACACACAGAGCAGTGTTTGAGTCTCTGCTCCCCGGTTCTGCGTTGCATCACTAAACAGTTGTGGCTTCTTGGTATTTTCTGGCCGACCTGCACTTCCTCATGTAACCGGTTGGTCTTTCGTTGCAGTCGGACGGCACCGGGCACTGATTCGTTTCTGCAAGACAACTTAAATTATTCACTTTGCATCCCAGTCAATGTGGATGTTGCTTCCTGTGTGTCTGTGCTGCAAGGCCGAGTGCACAGTCAGATACAGAACCAGAGGGTTTCTGGTTCGCAGCCTTACTTTCCCATACAAACGAAGTGGAGATGCGTCATCCATCTTTATCTGCAGACAGTGAGCTCGACTGCATTTCTCCAGATGCAGCACAGATAGTAGAGATTTGGTATTGAGATGATGTTCTGCCAAGATGATGTAACATATCCAACACACACGCACGTACTGCACCAGCATCAGATAAGAAAAATAGTACTGATTGTTTGTTTTGAATGTGTAAAATGTTGACGATAAAGAGAATGAGTTGTGAGTTTCTCAGTTCAGGACTTCAGCAGAAGCAGAGCAGCAGCCGGCCGACGCCACAGACGCTCATCACAGTCGAGTATTAAGTTAAACATACAAACACTAAGTTTGTTGCAGCGCTCAGTGTTAAACACAGAAATAGAAGAAGACGGTAGGAGGTCAGTGACATTCCTGACGCCTCCTTGACAGGAGCAGTGTGTGTGTGTGCATGTGTGCATGTGTTTATTTTACTCATTCAAGGACACGTTACTCCAAGAATTGATTTGGTTTATTTTGGGTATATAGAACACATGCCTGTCTCTGTGGCTTAGTGTGTCTGTGCTTGCGTGTGCTATGTGTCCGTCGGCCAGCAGTTATTCCTGTGCACAAAGCTTCACCGTGTGACAAACCTAGCATGTGGGACTGTTTCCAGTTCTTCTCGTCAACGACCAGATAGTCCACGAACACAAAGGATGGAAAATAAGAGACGGAAGGTGCGGCCCGGTCAGAAGTAACACTGCTCACAGGTTGTGTTGTAAACTCTCGTCTTGTCAACACAATGATGGCTGCAGCTCTTTGACGAGGGACCATTTGACAGCAGAGGAAAACTACTGAGAACAGAGAATCTAATCTAACTTCTGAGCATTAGATGAGAAGGCTCTGACTGATTTCATGTAGCTCCTACAAACAGGTTCCATGGTGTAATGGTAAGCACTCTGGACTTTGAATCCAGTGATCCGAGTTCGACCCTCGGTGGAACCTTCCAAGAATCTGGATGACAACAAGGCGTCACATGCATAGGCCCCAAATTGACAGTCAACTGTGTGGGAAACAAAACTCATAATCTATCCCATGAGAGCACACTTCACTGCACATGAAGGGAGGCCCACTGGGAGAGAGAACAATGGCCAGTGGGGCTTTGACTTGGTGTGGATGTATGTGTTGGTTTTGCTGACCTTGATGTTTGTGATGGTCTTGGTCTGGCTGATATTGGTCTTGGTGTTTGTGGTGGTTTGGGTGTTGGTCTTGGGTTAATCTTGGTCTTGGGTTAATCTTGGTCTTGTTGCTGGCGTTGATATTGGTGTGTTGGCGGCTGAGGGAAAAACACCAGGGGCAGATTTAAATACCTTCAGCTACATCAGAGACATTTTTAGCCCGAGTGTGAATCCGGAGCGATGTGGCCTCATCACATCAGAGCTCCAGTGATTAGAAAATATTTCTGACACAAGTGTAAAGGCATGTGAAGCACGACGTCATTTAAGATTTATTTGGTAACCGCTGCTGAGAATTGGATGACATAATGTTTGAGCACAGTTCTGTCGGCCAACACTGCTTGAATGTGCCGAACATTGCAAACAGGTGATATGAGCCAAAGAGAGAAGCTCTGATAAACTAGCCTGTTGTCCTGGGAGCTGTTGTCTTCAGGTCTCTACTCAGTAGTGTTTAACACTAAATAACAACTTTAGTGCTAAATACAGTAAGATACTCCAGTTCCAACTTCGTCTCTCCACACTGCTGATGAACTCTGATGTCTGACAGTGTTTGGAGTTCTGCCCAAAGAGTTCAACAGACCAGAGAATCTCTTTTCTAACGACGTCAGGGTCCTTCAACCGGTTTGGCATCAGCTCCACTGACACTCCAGTGGAAAGATTCACTCTGACTGGTTTGCTCCCATGTTGTGCAGCCAAAGACACTGGTTTGTTTTCCAGACCCCACCGGCTCAGACCACTGACGTTATACTGAGACGACATCACACGCAAACATCCTTTCTAGTGCCAGAGAAGGTTTATACAAATGTATATCTTCCTGGTTTGACCCGGTGCTTCCTGCACAGTGGTGCGTTGACATGTCTTTTATAATGGTGACGTGGGCAGAAAGGTATTTTTTACTTCCAACGAACGGTTATGTTTTCGCCCCCGTGTCCGATTTGTTTGTTTAGATGCTTCCAAAAACTGCTGGATGGATTTCCAGAGAACTTGGTAGAAGGATGGGACATGGGCCCAAAAAAACAATGAAATTCAGATGTGAGATAGGACTTTAGCCTCGGGGGAGATATGTGCTCTCTGGTAATTTTGCCATCACTCAGGTGACTTTTCAGAAAAGTCTTGAAACAATCATTTCAGTCATAGTTATGGTATGATGCACAGAAATCAAAATAAAGGTGGAGAGGTGGAGCCTCGGTGTGATGACGGGATATCGCCGGCAGTCGTCTTCCTGCTCAAATGTTACGTAAAGTCATTTTCTGAATGGCCTCATTTAGGAATATTTAGAGGCAACAAGATGCTGATCTCCTCATTAAACTGCATTAAGGTGCCGTCCTGTTGATGTTACAGTTACAGTCCCTCGGGGGGGGACTTCTGTACAGTGACGACGGGGAATGATGGTGACGCCGGTACGGCTTCATGTTCCCAGTAAGGAAACTCCTCTGGGTTTGTTAGTGAGTCAAATAAAAGAACAGGAAGTGCTGAGGCTGTGCATGAATCCCTGGTTTTAATCTGCTGCAGAGAAACAGTTTGCTGCTTTCGGTTCAATGGAAACTTCCTGTTGTGTAGCGGTAAAGAGCCGGAAGGTTAATGTTCCTGAAGAGTTTAAGCTGTTACAGCCTTTTAAAACCACTGGGAAACGTCTCTATGCAGTTATGGTGAGCAGATGTGGTAGATAATAGAATATAATACAAATAATACATTATGTGTGTGTGTGTGTGTGTGTGTAGTATTGTAGTGTGTTCAGTCTCAGTCCTGATGTTTCTTCTGTTAAACCACAGCTGCTTTATCAGATCTATACCGCCACCTAGCGGCCCAAACATAACAGCACAGGTGTTTAGTTCCTATCTTCTCAACATTTGTTCAACAATTTTACTTAAATGTAGATTTTAAAAAAGGTACGTAAATTGTATAGTTGTAGCTGGAATCTTTTTATTTATTCTAGATGAAAAGAAGTTCATACTTACAATTGAGATTAAGATTTTATGCAGAAAGCAAAGTCTGGGATTGTGTCAATTAAAGGTCACTTTAAAAAAAAAATATATATATATATATATACTATAAATTAAAACTAGAAAAGTTATAGGGTTATCTTTTGGGATAATGCAGCAACAATCTGAATCCAGTCACAAGTTGTTTGCAGGTGTTGATGAGAAACTCCAGCTGAACCAAATGAAGTGTGATTTGTATTTAGACGTTGTTTCTATTCTTAGTGCTTCACTTTTTAAATTGAAGGTGTTTTTATTCAATTTTGTAATCACTTGTCTGACTGCTTCAATTTATTGTGTAAAATGTGAAACAGATTTACATGAACCTCAACACATTTTAAAGAACAATCTGGCTTCAGGTGAAATTTGTGCACATTTTCAAACAGAGACTTGTTTTTAATCATCTTTTTTTATTCAAGTTTACCAAAAACCAAACGAAAACAAAAAGTTGACACATCTGAGCCACGATGCCACATCCAACACAACGCTACAAAAATATGTATAAAAAGATTCAACGTAAAATCATCCAAAAGAAACTCAAACGACTTCCCCACATTCACAGTTCAGGGCTTTAGAGAAACTGCAGGACTTTAGTTTTGAGACACAGAAGTTTGACTGGAGGAATCATTTCTAAATGACCAAACGCTTCTGCACCACTTTTAGTTTTTACTTGCACTTAAATCCTGCTACAAGTGAACTCCGTCATTAATGGAGCACTTCAGCTATTTGAGGGCAGGATGAGACTTTTTCTATCTTTTACTTAAAGCCACAGGAATTAAGAGGCGACTAATTCCTCTGGAAATGATTAAAAATAATATTCAATTGTTCTGGTTTAAAAAATAAAACTGAGGCGATTCAGAAACCAAATGAGGTATCCTGAGAAAAGGTGGCCTGAAATCACCACGTCCCCGAAATCGATTTGAGAACAAAACACCCACATAAAAGAAAAAAGAAAGAAGCTCATTTAAGTCCAAATCAAAAATCCTCTTTCTCTGTTGTGTTTTAAATCTTTGCAGCTTCACACAGGGAAGTTTTAAAAACCTGCAAAGTTTCTGACCCTCGAGTGTTGAACGCAGAATTAGAGGTCGGTGTTGTCGACGGTCTGAACCACAGACGATGTTTTAACCTTCGCCCGGGCTCAGCTCGTCAGGACAGCCCCCCCCCCTCGGGGTGAGAAACTTCTCAGCTGTCACCGCCGCTCGTCCACACCAGGAAGCGCTCGAGGTTAGCCCACCCTGAGGGGCGGAGCTACGAGCACCACGCCGTCTCCTCTGACAAACAACATGGGGATGTTCCTCTTGGTCGACTGAAAAGGAAACAAAAACACTTATTAATGCGTATATTTCTATTTGTATCTATTGCTTTATTATGAAAGTCCAAAACCTCCGTTCTGGTAATAAAACTCTACAACATTTTATTTTGTTGACATTTCTGTATTGTGTGTATAAAGTATTGTGCCGTAAGAATATGGATTTAAGATGCTACTTGTCAACAGTAAGGCAGCATCACTGCAGCGTCTCAGGTGAACAGGTCTGTGTCGTACCTTGTAAAGTTCTTCATATGTCTCCTCGTCGATCTCCACCGTCGTCACCGTCTCCTCCACGTCCCCCAGGATCATGTTCAGATGCTGATCGTACGCCTGGAAACAAAACGCACAACCAGGAATATGAGAAAGGAGAACACGCACAAATGTTTGCAAGACAGGATCTGCAGGAATTCACCAGAAGCAACAAAACCACTTATTTACAGGAGATGTCTGGAGGCCGTGCTGACAGACAACCTACAACACTGGCTCTGTTCAGATGTGTTATCAACATCTGTCCTGGGAGGTCTGATCACATCTGGACAATGTCTCTATGTCTCTATTGTTCTAGGTCACACCTGATATTAGAATGAGGTTTAATGTGTCTCCTTCTGATCAGATCTTATTTCCCTGCTCCACATGCAAACAAAGAGGAATGTAACCTCAAGATTTTACACATTTAGAAAAAAATAAAGAAATCAATATGTGGTAGTTTGTGTTGATATTGTGGCCACAAATAAATCAATGTATGTGAAACAATGAGAAGCTCAATGCTGTCCTCAATGCATCTTGGGTAAGTTCACACTTGTGATCAGATCACTCAGAACTAAATGTGTGAGTGTAGCTCACGTGCAGTCGGCCACGCAGCTCCCGGTCGTTCCTCATCTTCACGTAGATTCGCTCATCGAGACTCAGTCGGATCAGATCCAGCGGCTCCTCCACCGTGTTGGTCGTCGGTTGCTGCGGCAAAACAAAGGATGGTTTTATTTTACACCAATGACGGATAAAGATTCAAGCGACTACAGAAAGAAAGAACATACAGCTGCAGGTAAGAAAGCAGCCCCCACACACACACACACACACACACACACACACACACACACACACACACACACACAGTCTCCTGTACAATGTGGAGACAACTTTTTTCAATTAATCACAAACTTTTCTATTAAATATCTTTCATAATTACAATTAAAATTACTTTTTGTTTATTTTTTTTTTATGTATAAACATCTTCCCTCCGGATGAATGACTGTGTTTATCTATACAGTCAAATGATCGATCTGTCTATACACAAATTATCCATATATCAATACATGCAAATTATCTATGTGTCTATAACTACATGCAAGTTATCTATCTGTGTGTGTGTATATATATATATATATATACACAGAAATATATAAATACTGTATATATATACACACACACAGAGTATTGATCTAGTATTATCTATCTGTACCTATCTCTCCATCATGCAGCTTATATTTAAACTAAAGCTGTTTTGTCAGATTTAAACGTGTGTGTGTGTTTTGGAACTCGTCAGACTCGTGAGTTAACTCGTCGGTAGTTAACCACAGCAGCAGAGATGTAACTGACACCGACATGTGTCTTTGCACCTTTAACCTCCAACACGTTGAGTTCCACCTGCAGCTGAACGCACAGATCTCAGCGAACACGTTGTTTAATTCAAACCTTAGCATCACATGCTAACCAGGCTAACTCGGCTAGCTTGTGTGCTAGGCCTCCGCGGGCCGTTACCCGAGCAGCGACACACAACCGGACACGACAAACACACAGCAGCAGCGACACGCAGCGACACGCAGCGACACGCCCTTGTACGCCGTCGACGGGTTCGCGTTTAAACGCCGAGTTGGAATAAAACACGTGAAACGAGCCGCGGCTGCACGAACCTGCTCCACTTCGTCCGCCATGATGTTTGAGTCTGCGCGGGTTGCCAGGTCCGCTGACGTCACGTGCTTTCACTGCGGGGGGGGGGGGGGGGGGGGGACACGTGTAAATATCGCGTGTAAATACTGTGTGTTTACTTCTGGTCAACACGTGTCCACATGCACACAGACACACTGTTGTGTCACGTTTATTTTATTAATTTGCCTATTAATCATTTATTTGTATTTCTTTAACTTCTTTTAAATCATTCTTCTTAAAATCCAATTTTATAAACGTGCTTATTTCACTTGTTCGTGTATTTTTATCGTCGTGTTACTGTGTTATTATGTTTCATGTGACACAGCTGCTCTGTATTTATTCATTCAACGTGAACCACGTGAACCTGTTTGTCCATTCTGCTGATTGTTAACTCTTCTATTTACTTTCCTTGCTTTGCCGTCAAAGCACTTTGTAAACACTGTTTGTATTATTTTATTATTATTATTATTATGAGTACTTTTACTTGATACTGTGAAGTGATCATACTTTGCAAAATAAAATGTATCCGGATTGAAGATCATGTTTCAGGGGGAGGAGTACTTCAGGTTATCGAGTAGTAGTGCGGGATAAGAGCAAACCTGGCAACCCACAGTGTGATCCTGTACCACTCACCTCCTCTCTCCTTCTCTCCTCCTCCTCCTCCTCTCCTCCTCCTCCTCCTCCTCCTCCTCCTCCTACCGTGTTCCAGTTCTTTCCTCCACGTCCACACTCGACGCAGCGCAACAAACGGTGAGTTTTCATTTCACTGTTTTCATTTCACTTCACTTCGCGTGGACAGACACGTGATCAGGTTCAGCAGGTTTGTGTGTCCGTGTTGTGTTCACATTGACTCCATGTTGTGTCCAGGTCATGTCAATAGTGAGTCCTTGTTATGTCCAGGTTGTGTCATCTCGAGAAACAATTCTTTATCGTGTACTTGTATGTTTTTAGTTTGGTAAATGTCTTATCCACTAACATGGAGGAGGCGGCATATATGACCTATTCTGCTGCCAGCCACCAGGTGGCGATCGAGATACTTTGGCTTCACTAATAGTGCATCCCTCACCCAGCCACGTCATCATGTAGTTCTACAAAGAACACTTGGTACTTCCTCTCTTTCTCTGTGTACACGTCTTAATCTTTGTTGTGTGTGTGTGTGTGTGTGTGTGTGTGTGTGTGTGTGTGTGTGTGTGTGTGTGTGTGTGTGTGTGTGTGTGTGTGTGTGTGTGTGTGAGCGCCTCCTGTCTCAGCTCAGCCCAGTGCTTCATACTGGGTGTGTGTGCAGACCAGAGGCAGAGCAGGGCAGTGGCTTTACCCATTCCACCCTCAGCTGCAGCGTGGCTCTGTGGTGGAAGAGATCCCTGCTACACGTGGCTCCCGGCCGCTGGTTCGATTCCTCTAAAAGCAACACTGTGCAACTTGTCCACCTTGAGACGGCAGCTTTAAAACCGATGGTTGAGTGAGTCACAGCTTCAACTGTCACAACCAGCTGCAGGTGAAGAGTGAAGCTGAACTGAGATCAGTTAGAAACACTCTGAAGTTATTAACAACCAGAGTTTATCTCCACATCAGCAGGAAACCTCATTGGTGTATTTGTTACAGCCGCAGCTCTTCTGGTTCAGGAAGCAGGGGATCATGGGTAATATCCAGTGAAACTGTCAGAGCTCCAGCCAACAAGCTCAGACACGAAGGTCAACAGAATGAATCCCCCTGCGTGGCGACAGGGGGCGCTGTTACTCAGTACAAGTTCCACCGTGTTGCTTTGAAGTGTTTAAAATAAGAATAATAATAATAATATTGTGTCACTTTTCACATTATGAAACCCGCACACTCGCTAGTTGTCAGTGTGCATGTTTAGAAATGAGGAACTTTCCATACAGACTCTTCTGTACACACACGTTCTGCAGCCGTCAGAGGCGTCTGTCACGTTTTAAAGCAGAATCAGTCGAAACACCAACAAGGGGAAGGTGGTGCGATAATACTAAGACTGTAATGATAATGATAATGAGAATATCTGCCTCCATCTTCTTCACCTCTTCCCTCTCTGCTCCATCGTCACATCCTGCAGGGCCCAGCGCGGGAGAGACGGACCACTAGATGGCGCCCAACAGCAGGAAGATAAGAGATGTCATCACCGGTTCACTTGTTTGATCTTTTCCACCAAATTGTTCAAACTGAAATATCTTCACCATCACCTGATCGGGGTCACAGGTGATGACGTTTAAAGTCTAACAGTGAACATGTGCAGGTGAACAAAGATTTCACTTTTAAAAACTTCAACTTTCAAACGTTTTGTGTCACATTTGTAGAATTCTTCTTGAGTCTTGACCTCAGCTTAAAAATAAATAAAGAAACATATTAAATATTATTTTTCTGTTAGTGTTTTGTTGAAAAGTGTCTGAATTTGTTGCTCGTACACTAATAAATTCTCACTGAGTCACTTTAACACGTCGTCTGTCGAATCTTTCAGTGTTGGTGACTGAGGATTAAGTAACTAACTAATTAAGTTAATTTAACACTTAAACATTCAACCATCTTGTAAAGCTTTGTTTATATATGTTTTAACAGCTTAAGAATCTACTTATTTAGCCTCTTGTGTAATTCCTCAACTTTTCCTGTATATCACAAAGTAAATTCAACACTGTTGTTATATAAATGGGGCAAATAGAACAACAAACCTCCGTCAAGGCCCCTGACGAAACCACATTTAACTTGACCTCATCCAGTTTGTTAACCGATCTGCACCAAAGTTCGTACGATCATAAATATCAGTCCTCTGCATGAATAAATAAACCATCAGTGTTTATCTGGTAACAATGACCCGGTTCTATAGTGAGACATGAGAACACAAGAGTATAAATCGCACCAGGAGACGGACGGATACGAATTTTACAACTGTGGCGAGTCAACACGTCGTCTGTGGTTGTTCCCTGCTCGACGTGTGGGCGGCCGGACGAGGGCAGCAAACCGAGGGCGCTGAGATAAAACCTTCATGACGTGAGATGTGGAAATAGGGCGAAGATTATACATTAAACCAAGAGAGAAGAGGGAGAACTGTAAACATAACTGAAACATGACAGTGTGATGTACAACAAAGGGCAGTGACAAACTATTAGTCATTTATATATTCACAATAAATGAAAAAATGTAAATAATAAAGAAATGAAAACACTGACAAATATATTTTCAGAAAGTAGCAAAATGGCAATTTCACAAAACTAATTTACAATAAGAAAATGTATTTTTATAAATTTCAAAATATTTATGTTTTTAACACTTTTTGAAAACTGATTTAGTGTTTACTGAAAATCAGGCAGATGTATTCTCGTCTGTCGCCACAGGAGGGCAGTGTTGGGTTGAGTTCAGTTGCATCTATATACTAATGTACTGTTACTAACCCTAACCCTCGAAAACGTCATTATTGACTTTATGTATTTCATTTAATTAAATTTCCATGTAACTTTATAACATAGGCTCAATTTAAAAGGTCACATTAGTTAAATTAAAGTGTTTTCTATAAATTTGAGTCGAATAAATCACATAACTTGTAATTGAAATGCATAAAGTCACTGTTTCAGGCAGAATGATTTTTTGAGGGTGTTCAGAATAATTTCACAGAAGGACATTTTTAAATTAAAATGGTATAAAGAGAGAAGAAGAAAGCATGTGACTGAGGTCATTGGTCAAATTTTATTATGATTTAACAACTGAGGGAAAACACCTCGTCAGGTATGTTGATGTGTCCGAGGTGTCAGGAGAGAAGACGTCCTCGGAGGAGACGAAGACTCTTCCAGATGTAATTCACAGGAGTATTTCTGTTTCAGGCTGAATCCTCTTCCTCTCTCGCTTCTGGCCTGTTTTCAATCCCTTTTGCTGCGGAACACAACAATAACTTTTTTATGTGTTTTATTTGTGGGAAATTCGTCATTTTAAAGTTTCCCTCGACTTTAATTATTGTTCCATTCCCACATCCTGGTTTTAGTTCTGCTCAAGACATTTGTGATTTGTGTTTTCCTGCTGACGCCGACACATCTCTGAGGAGTGGAAGTCTTTCTGAATCATTCCTGCTTTTTGCACGTATTTCTCACTATATTAGAAAATTGTTTAACCCTGTCATTTACCCACAATGCACTATGCCGTAATTTAGACGTGTCAGGTTAATAAAGTGAACCATGAAAAACTAAACGTCATGTTTTCAGTCCTGTGACTTTCCCTCCGAGCCTCTGGGAGGTCGGCTGAGAGGTTTTCCTGTGAAATGAGGCACCTCTGTTTAAAACAAGGCTCCTCTCCTGACAGACTGATTGATGGGACCTAATTAAATATTAATACTCTTTTAAAAGGACACCAGGTCACACGCTCCGTCCAGCGTCTCGTTGTGACGACTGCAGAGAGGAAACGATGTGACGCGATGTCAGCAAAGCGCTGATGGTTTGGATGACAGCTGGATTTTAATACTTTACAAGAAAATCAGTTTTGAGGGAACTTCATGTCGACGACCATGTTCAGAGGTTACAGAAGGTGAGAGGAGCCTGGGACTGAAAGGTTGGCAGTTTGATTCCCAGACGAACAGGATGAATCTGTGCAGGGAACTGAGGCACTGCACTTTCTTTAGTGGCAAACTGAGGTGCCCTCGAGCAACACACCTCCGGTAAAAACACTAAAAATGACAGAAATAACAATAATAACATCTAGAATGAGGTAAAACCAGGGAATGCAGTAGAATAAAAGTATGTTTAAAACTATAAATATCAATATTAAGGAGTTGGATCAAATAGAGCTCAATGTACGTTCACACGTTCAGTCGTCAGAGCCCGATGGCAGCAGATCTGAGTCCAGAGAAATTACATAACAACATGCCGTTGGGAAAATTTGGCGGCTTCCAATCGCAACATCCTGCTGGCAACTTCCTCCCAAACCTAAAAATAAAGAGCGTCAGGCCTGAGAGCTGTGACACCAGCATCTGTCTGTCCACCGGCGTCTTTGTCTCAGCTCAGTCTGGACTCAAATTCACCGTCTGCTCTGCTGCGTCATCGCACCTCCAACACACTCTGTCACCACCGCAACAAGGTTCTGTTCAAAATCTATTTAACTGCTTGTGAGTGCGTCTTTGTATTCGTAGGAGAACTGTCACCAAAAGCTTCAAGCTGTTTTCATTCAAATAAAAAACAAACGCAATTAAGCAACACAATATTAACACTCACAATGTGTAATGTTTTACTGGAGCTTAATGCTGCCACGTCAGGAAAAAATCACATTATACTTTGCAAAGTTTTATTCTTATAAATAACATGTATGTATGAGAATTTTCATTCAATAACAAGCTATTTTCATCTTATTATGACGTACAAATATCACATGTCAGTGCACAATGAGAAGTTTACAAAGAAGAAGAAGAAGAAGAAGAAGAAGAAGAAGAAGAAGAAGAAGAAGAAGAAGAAGCAGAAGAAGAAGAAGAAGAAGCAGAAGAAAACGACACCCAGGTGTCTCGTTCATATCTCGTGACCAGTGGAAAATGAGCTAAAGCTAATTTTCCTGTCGTAGATAAATATCATTTGGAGATGGGGTTTTTCCTCACTGCTGTTTGTCTTTATACATTTAAAATCACATCTCCTCTTGTTCTAAAAGGATTTAAATTCCATGCAAGCGTCTAAAATACTCTGTCAAGCAGAAGACGTGCCGAGAGATGAGAGACGGAGAAGCAGAGGAGGAGGAGGAGGGTATAGATGAAGAATAATTAATTGCTGAGAATGAGGGATGAAAGCTTGTACCTGTTAGCCGGGTCTGACCCGAGAATAGCCCCACAATCATTAAAATGTCATTCAGCCATTCACATTACGCACTGACAGCCTGATTTATAGAGATTTAATTATGGATGAAGCCAATGTCAATGGGGCAGAAGGAAATGCACGTGAATTTCAACGCGCACGTTACAATCTGTGTGCACGGACAGAAACAGAGGAGTACAGGGTCACACCTGTTCTTACACAGACATGTTTATGTGTTTAAAGTAATACATGATGTGTGCAGAGGAGGAACACGGCTGGGGGGGGGATCATTCACTCTGTTTACTGTACAGACGACGTATCTGTGCCAGCAGCTGCAGGACCGATATCCATCTTCCACTGCTTCACACCTTCTCTTCTGCTCTGCTCCTTGTATCATTTCAAACATGCAAACCTACTCAGTTCCACTTTATAGATGGATTTGGCCAAGATGCATGAAGTGGCAAATTGTAAATGCTGCTATTTATGTACCTCATCAAGATTCTTATCTTACTTTTTAGTGAATGCAAGCGTGGTCGTTCTGAACCTGCCTGTTTGGAGTTAGTTACCTTGGCCTGTGGTGATGCTGGTGGCAGCGTTCTATCCAAACACCTGCAGTGATTGAACGAGTGAAGACCTGAAAAATAAACTGCTTTGTAAGAACATAGATAAATACTGAATGAGTGTGATGAGGTGAGTAAAACAGATACTGATGGAAAATCAAACTCGAACATCCCGACAGCACCAGACCTAAAGTCTAAAAACACACTTTTTTACAAGTGTCTGCTTTTCATCTGACGACCGTCATGCATCAACACGACAGCAGCACAATCTCTCCAGCTGTGAAGTTATCTGTATTAAACCTGACGCGTCATTTATCTCACAGCTTGTTGGATACAGAACATTTTTCTTTTTTTTACAAACAAAGGGGCCGAGCGCTGATTTAAAAAAACTCCACTGACCATTTGTGGCACGAGCTCCTCGTTAAAGCCGGAGAGACGGCGACCAACGAGCACCACAGCGAGACGAGTCTGCACATGATGAATATGTTAAATCCGTATCTGACAGCAGCAATATCTTCCCTGAGCAGCGGAGCTAGTTGCAGAATGAGCAGATCATTTATTACACAGCTTGTTAGACCCAGAGCAGTTGTTTCTATCTGGTGTAATCTGCATATATCCCATCGTACTGAACAGGAGACATTTCAAACATCCTCCTGTGTGTTTGTGCTGCATCCTGCTCAACACATTTTCTTTTTTCATTCAACTTCTCTCTGTTTGTTCGAGGAAAACTCAACATTTAGATGTTTTTAAATCTTCGTAATAGTATAAAAAATATTGTTGATGCTCTTTAGCCGATGAAATTTGAATGCTTCCATCCAGGAAAGGTATCAACTCTTTATTTTCCTCACTGAGCTGAGCACCACATTATATCCGCTCCATCACAACATTAGCTCCATTATCTAATGGGTTTGGATTCGACTTGCTGCACTTACAGTAAGACTGTGTGTCATCAAGTGTTCTTCCCCATTACAGACTCACTCTCTGGGTTGATTATTGCAGCGGAAGGAGAGAAGCTGAAAAGTGATAAACGATGTCGACGCTGCTTTTATTATCACTTTATTAATCTCCATCACGAGGACGCATGACTCGTTTCTCCTGGAATCACAACCGCAGGAGGGAAGACAGAGAAACGGAGAGAGCGACGACGGAAGAGGGAGAATGGAAGAGAAACGAGTGTTGGCACGCTGTCGTGGATTTCACTTTGCTAAATCCTGCAGAGCTATACAAGCAGAACAGTTTTCCTGCCACAGCACATTGTGGTGTTAGTGTGTCTGTGTTGTGTAGCCAAGGTCCCTTCATCGGACAGAGAGAAAATGTTCTGAAACCAAGACAACGCTCAGAATGTACGCAGCTGCATCCACTCGTTTTGAGTAACTTTACAAAGGCATCGTCGGGGCATTGGATGACCTGCAACCGCTACTGCAACCACAACTTAATCATCTTTGACCTTTGACCTTTTACTAATCAGCTCCAGAATTTCATCATGTGGGGGAACGCTCCCAAGAAATATTCCTGCCAAGTTTATTAAATATCCTTCGATGTATTGCTGCGTTATTTTGGACATAAACCCACAGACAAACATGAACAACCACACGCTCTCTATCGCAATGCATCCTGGGAAAGGTTGGCCGGAGAAGGATCCATCCGTTGTCTCCTTGGTTGCTCTGTGATGGGACAACGCATTCGAAGAAATGAAACAGTCTGTAGTCACACAGCTGTGACTCGGCCTCTTCCGAAGGCTGCGGCTCAGTTCATGCTTTTTTGTCACAGAACAGAAGAAGAACTGGGGATGATTCAGTAGCATGTGGGTATTTTTGTCTTTCAGTGCAGATAATTGCCGCCCTGCCTCATCAAAGGCGCGTGTGTGTGTGTGTGTGTGTGTGTGTGTGTGTGTGTGTGTGTGTGTGTGTGCCTCTAATTATTTTTTCTTAAAAAAGCCGCGGGGAACTGCTGCTGCGACAGAATCTAAATTCTGTGGCATCTTGATGGAGCATGTTATTTACAGTGTGGAGCTTCGCTGCCGTCACTCACCAGCACGATACTGAGACTGTTCCCAGGCAGAGCAGAGGCCACACAATCTGATAATTACACAAACACATCAGTGCTAAAGGTTCAGAAGAAGCTGCTGCAGGCGCTGATGTGAAAACCAACCAAAAAGACTGAAGTAAGAAACATGCACGTGATCCAGAGCTGCAGTGTGTGTATGTGTGTTCTCGTACTTTTATCTTTATCTTTCTGAGAACCATTCTGAGCACAGACCTCAGAATGGTTCTGAGGATATTTTGGTAAACTGAGGGTGTCAGGGTTAGAATTAGGTTCAGGGTAACACCCAGGCCACACTGGGTGTGTGTGTGCAGTGTGTGACTTCTGCTTCTTGCATGTGTCAGTTGTTCACCCAGTGACGTGTCTGCTGGGGAGCGGCTATGTGAGGTTTCAGTCATGACTACTGTATTTCCTGGAATAAGAGTAAAGGGCTATGTACTCAACTAAATGCCAGGACACTACCTCCATCTTCAGCTCCTGCAGTTACATCACAATAAAACTGAATAGACTCAGACAACAGAAACAGGATTTATTGCTCAGCAGGTTGAAAGGTACAGGGAATTTGCTGAGGTGTTGTTGTGCAAATATAAATATAAAAAAAGACTTTAAGCACCAGGGGAGGGATTGTGCAATAGGTTGTACGTAAACACTAGAGACTGGATTGTGCAAAGTACAATTAGTATACAGGAGTCACAGGCAGAGGGCTTTTACTTTGAAACAGGTACAGAAAGTGATGCAAATATATGAATGTTATAATATTAAAGAGATTGAAACTGTGGTAAAGATCATTTTCACATAGGCTCAGTGTGGCTGTGATAACGTGATGAGGAGAAAGGGTTGTGCATTAAGCTGTGATGGTTAAAGTTAGGGTGACACAATATGGCAAAGAGTTTCCTCACTCAGAGAGAACTAGAAGAATGTGTGTGTGTGTGTGTGTGTGTGTGTGTGTGTGTGTGTGTGTGTGTGTGTGTGTGTGTGTGTGTGTGTGTGTGTGTGTGTGTGTGTGTGTGTGTGTGAAAAATACTGCAACTATAAACCACAGGCGCCTTTAAGCAACCATTCAGCTGCTGGTTTTCACAGAGCTACATACACGGAACAGGACGGAGGCGGAAAGTGAAACAACAACTAATATAATAATATCTAATATCTTTATGCTATAAAGATAAAGATGAAGAACAGACCTAGAGAGACAGATATTGCAGAGGCTGCAAGATGATAAGGAAAAAATGTTGAATATGAAGAAAATGAGGGAGCAATGTTATACAAGGGCAGTTTGCAGCTGCCACCCCAGTTTAGGACAATCTAATCCCAAACTAGAATGACAATCAGTAACCAAGGCCCAACAGTCAACCTTAAATTCAATGGAATTACACACTTAAAGAGATCAGTCTTCTAAATATGCCTGATATTTTTCATCAAGATCAATGAACGGGTTCTTTCTTGGTCCATATTCCATCCTTTTTGTGTAATCCTGCTGACAAATGAACGGACAGAGGAGGTAAATATAGATGAAAGGTTATTGCTGGTGGGATATTTGCAAAAAGCCAAACTTCTATGTCGGAGTGTAAGTGAATGCACACAGAGAGCGATGCTTCCAGGTTCAACAGGAGCTGTGTGTGACCTCAGGCCGTTCAGCGGCGCTTGGCAGACGGCGCGGTGAAGGTACGAGGAACCAAACAAACACCCTCAGTGCGATGCCAGCAGCTGCCAGAGGACACCGAGCTGGTAATGGACCAATTCCACCCAGCTGCTGTCCCTGCAGCGGTCGTGTCTCCAGGCCACAGCACCTCTCTCCCGGTTCTCCTCTCCTGGTCCAGGCCGCACACGATGACTGCAGATTCCCTTATCTTCAGAAGGGCTGCAGATGAAGAGTGGCAGGGTTTTGTCGATACCTGTTTTGTTCGGTAAAATAACTCGTGTTTGATTGTGCGAGCGACTGATTGAACCTGACAAACAGCCTGCAGCGACCAGCAGGGACAGTTCAGAGCTCGGTACCTGAGAGTTTATCTTTTCAAAGAGAAGCTCAAAGAGACTTTAACAGTTTAATCAGTGTTCGTTTATGGGAAAGATCCAGAACATCCTGAAGGTTATAACCGGATGATCGTCCTCAACGTTCAGTGCAAGTTGCAAACCACATTAATAACAATGACGACTATCAAACCAAAACAGGAACTAACGCGTTCAGAATCTTTTAATGAAAAGAAAAAAGAGAAATTAAAGGGAAATTTAATGAACTGTTACGGCAGCATTACAGTTGAAGTGATGGATAAAACAATAGATTGATTTCTAACGTCACCTGAATTCAATTTGATGTGTGTTTAATGTGATGATTTCCAGTTACAACATCTTCCTTCAGAGGCTTTTCCAGTATCGACACGTGTGATTTGTGATGAATGTTTGGGATTAAAAAAGCTCAGAAATATATTTCTGCCACTCTGTTGTCACCTCATGAATATCTGTCTTAATTTGCCAACAAGAGGAGGAGAGACGTGAAAACCCATGAGAAACTGGAACCATGTGATCCTGTGCTGCTGCTGAAACCGAAGAATTTAATAACAGTTGAATAAAAGTGTCACACAAATCACTGCATCGTCTGTTTAATCACATCAGAGACGACAAAGAGGAGAACCGATATAATCTGTTCTCTATAGAAGGAAATAAGGACAAGCTGCTGGGTGTTGGACTCACACACACACAACACACACACAACACACACATACTTCAGAGAGGAGATGTGCATTTGTGCGTAGGTGTATTGTCAAGACAGAAGATTGAAGGGGACTGATCCTATTAGGTGTTTCTGTTGTAATGCACACGTGTGAACACACACCTGGAGGAGCTTCACACACACACACACAGACACACACACACGCTGCTGTGTGACTCAGCTGTGTCATATTCACAGTTGAGGGGGAACAGAGAGACGAGTGCAGAACGAAGGAACGACTGTCAGGTTTATTTCCATCTCTGCAGCTTCATGCTCTGATCTGCCTCTGTCCCACTTCTCCTCTCTCTCTCTCTCTCTCTCTCTGTCTCTGTTTCTCTCTGTCTCTCTCTCTCTCTCTCTCTCTGTCTCTGTCTCTGTCTCTCTCTGTCTCTCTCTCTCTCTCTCTCTCTCTCTCTGTCTCTGTCTCTCTCTGTCTCTCTCTCTCTCTCTGTCTCTCTCTCTCTCTCTGTCTCTGTCTCTCTCTGTCTCTCTCTCTCTCTCTCTCTCTCTCTCTCTCTCTGTCTCTGTCTCTGTCTCTGTCTCTCTCTGTCTCTCTCTCTCTCTCTCGCTCTCTCTCTCCTCCTGTAAAATACAAATCTACAAACAACCAATAAAAGTGCTGCAGCGTTCGAAGGTTCTTTTCACCTAAAGGCAAACTCTGATAAGTGAACAGCAGTTTTTACACACTGGTTGGGTAGGGGGCGCAAACAAACAATAGATTCAATCGCAGTGAAAACGTTTTTGACATTTTGGTTTTACACGTAAAAATAAGCAACACGTGGAGGAGGCGGGGTTTAAGGGGCACTCTTTTTCATGTCGTCCATCTTCTACTCACAGTCAAGTGCCATCGACCGAGGTGTCCTGTCATAGTCAGTCATGAATCATTGAGCAAAACCTGAATAACCATTTAAATTATTGACTAATCAGAGTTAATTAGCAGAACGTTATCGTGATGTGAATAAAATCATCCTCCCTGTAGGACAGACGAGGGGACATATGTATTTTTGAATCTAATATTCACCAGTCTGGTCCGAGTGTCCTTGAAAACATCAGCACAGTGAGTTTCCAAGTATAGAAAAAGAGGAAACTGTCCTCGTGTAAAAAAAAATGACCCCACAGTTAATCTGCGAGCAGCTAATTGCGACTCGTAGTTAAGTTTTATTGTTCAGCGACCTCGAAGGGTGGAGCGATTATGATGGGAGCAGAGCAGGAAGTTAAGTGACGTAGTTTAGAGAGAGAGAGAGTCCGTATAGGAGGACGTTGGCGTTGAGGGAGGGATGAAGGTCCGTAGTGTCCGAGGGGGAAAATGACCTTTATATGGACGTTTAAAACCAAACAAACACAAAGACGAGTTGTGTGCGATCAGTTTTTCTGCTTCCTCTGCGGATCCAGACTGAAGAGGATCCAGCAACGGTTGCTCTTTTCGCCAGAGACGGATCAGAACACGCTGTTCACCGCCACCATGATGTCACCGTCGTCACGGGCAGCCAGAGAAACGTTCCCCTCTCACGCTGACTCCAATCTGTCTTCACACGACGACACTTGGACAGAATATCTTTGTGTGTGTGTGTTTGTAGTCCAGGTATGACTCATAAAGCGGGGGACCGTAATCTGCTTAAACACATTACAGGGACGTGTCCTTCACATGGGGAAAGATTTAATAGTCCCCATAACGTAAATCAGTAAATTATGAGGTGAGGTTTGTTCGTGTGGATCCAGTCTGATCCACCTTTTCTCCGGCAGCACAACGTGGATCAACACCACATGAGGCTTGGATAATCACAGTATTATGGCTCATCGGTGTAAAAGGTTACTGGCAGATTAGTTCCCCAAAAAAGAGAATTATAGAGACAAAATTAAGACTAAACTGAGCTTCTCATCATGAAAACAACCAATAATCACCAAACCTCCAGAAAGGGACCAACACTACTAATCTGGGATCACCACACTTCAGCTCACACCATTACCCACAGTGTCTGGAGGCTGCTGAACGGCCACCGGCACCGACTGCATCTCAGCTCCCAGTCTTTATCCACTTGACTCTGATGAGCAGCAGTGGAATCAGCAGCACTCGAGGACCCTGGAGGAGCTGAACCACACAAACAACAAGGAACAACCACACGGCACAACGAGCAGAGCTGCAGGTGGACATGACGAGAACGTTTTAATTGGTTATATTAACATTTTTACAGTTGTATCAGGGTTATCGTCCCTTGGCACCATTAACTCTTTGAAAAACTGTGAATCACCAAAGTGCAAGGGAAGAATCCAGCAGTTAAATCCTTTGTCTTTCGAGGATGAAAGGATGCATTTGAGGGACCATTTGAAATGGGACAGTGCGGTCGCACCGGTCGGTCTTGAAATGCAGCCTCTGAAGGATGCAGCCCCTGAATTGAGACGCAGCTACTGTCTTGTCCCCCTGGACAGCTGCACTGTAATGACAACAACAATATGGCACAAGCTTGTTTCCCTGTTTACCTCAAGAGAGTGGATAAGACCCTTTTCTGCCCACCACTGAGAAATGGGCAGCGAGCACGAGCAGAGCCGAACCACTGGCAATAAAAATTAAACTTTGTCATCAGACAAACCGACTCAGTCGCTCAGCCGCTTCCCTGTCAAACAGCATTTTTCATGATGTCCTTCTTTTGCCAATTTGGCCGCGCGATGCAAACACTCCCTGCACCGAGAAACCAGATCCCACTCGTTGGATTTTGAGGAGGCAGACATGAACTGATCCGTTAACACCAGCAATGAGCAGCGCCCATTGTGACCGAACCCAAGTGGCGCCGGTTTTACATCACAAAGTGAAACATGATTCATTTTCCTCCCTGAGTCCAGGGGATGAGGGGAGGATAGAAAATAAACGTCAGTCCAGTGTCCGGCTCAGAGCCAATCAAAGAATTCAAGGGGGTTCTCACTCATATCGTCAGCTGACTGGGGGGCCCCCCTCTCCACTTGGGGCCCCAAACAACTACCTGTTTTGCCTACACTTTGCGACGCCCCTGTGTAATTTGTCAGTGCATTAAATTGTTAACGTATCCATGTACAATACAGATCATTTATACATTATGTGACAAAGTCCTTATATCAGTGAACCTACGACTTACCAAAGTGCTCTTAAGCAAGACGCAGACGCTGCAGAACCTGAACCTCAACACTGCAGGTGAGGATCAACAACTCTTCATCATGACTCACATTCAGACTCAGAAGTTATTTTCCTCTGATTAAGTCACATATAAATACTTGTTACACACTGTGGTCACACATCCCTCATCAGTGACGAGTGGCAGGTCCGTGGTCTATTTCTGTGGAGGTCTGATGTGCACAGCGGGCGGAGGGAGCGTGCATGTGAGGCAGCTGCAGACGAGGGGCCAGGAATCTGAAGCACACACACACACACACACACACACACACACTCACACACACACACACACACACACTCACACACACACACACACACACTCACACACACACACACACACACACACACACACACACTCACACACACACACACACACACACACACACTCACACACTCACACACACACACACACACACACACACACACACACACACACACACACACACTCACACACACACACACACACACACACACTCACACACACACACACACACACACACACACACACACTCACACACACACACACACTCACACACACACACACACACACACACACACACACACACACACACACACACACACACACACACACACACACACACACACACACACACACACACACACACACACACACACACACACACACACACACAGGAAACCTGACCTGGTGATGGCTCGGACCCTGGACGGTTATTTAAGTCGACAGACGCACTCGTCTTTGTGTGGATCTGCGTCAGACACAGATAGAAATGTTTTGCACGGCTAAGAAGAATAGTTGTTTCTCAAAAACAACGCTGAACTCAACATTTACTAATTAATATATTAATTATCATATAATTCAATAACAAGTATTGAATTCTCTATTTGTAAAAAGTATAAAGTTGGTAACTTTACAAACTTAATAAGGTTAGTTGAAGCGAATACTTCCCTATAAAAAATATAGTCTTTGTTCTCTTTATTTAAAAAAAGTAATAAGCCGAACAATTTACAGTTTGTCCTTTTTTACAATGATGGAAGGTTCAATTAAATGTTAGTGAAGTGATATCATGTTTTAAAGTTCTCGAATGGCTTCGATGAAACGTCTCATTTAATTCTGTTTAATAAGCTAACGACCTGGTGCTGCTAATTAATCGTTTAATCACGTAATAAAAACCAAGTGACAACCTGTCAATCAATCCGCAGTAACGTGGCTGCTTTTATTCCACTTTCTGCTGCGCTGATTATAATGACTGGAACTAATGAGCTTTCCCAGGCAGAAACTTACACCAGTTTACATATTACATAACAAGTCGTATGAGAGGAACCCACCAGGGAATGTTCAGTGAGTAATAAACAGGTTCATTAGCTCATTTCTTTGCTTATTACACACGATGGTTTCAGATGCAGACACAGAAGAAGGAAGCTCGTCACGATGGGATTTAGATCATTATTGAATCATTGCTACTTTTTGATTCATGTAAAAGAAATACATTTAGACGTCGTCTAAATTTTCTTCTCCGTCGTCTTATTTTGGGAACAGCTATTTCAACAGTATATGGTCAAATTGAATAAGTTGATTCTCCTGAAAAACTTTATCTCACTTAGACTTTTAAAAGCCGCCCGAGAATAAAGATTTATATCCGCTCTGCCACCACAGTTAATCAATTTCAAAGTCAAACAATCAGGTCACGAAACAAAAAACGAAGGCAGCTACTTTATTAAATTGGGTGAATATGAATCATTATTCAGAAATTCACTCTCCCATATCCACAAATACACAGAGACTGAAATAGCTTCAGCTGCACATGCACAGACCAACACCTTGCATGCTTTTAATGTGACCCACAGTCCACATCTGCGTTATCCAAGCATCAAGTGTTTAAATGAAAACATCCCCATATATAAATACACGGTGAGCACATACATGCACATACTGTTCCTCCTGAGCTGACTCACAGCAGAGGTCTTTTATTTGTGTCTAAGGACAGAAACCTCCAAGTCACTAAAAACACTGGGCACCTGTTCCCTGGATCCCACTGGAGGAAATTCAACTCCCCTGTCACCGAGTGTGTGTGTGTGTGTGTTAGTGTGTGTGTGTGTTAGTGTGTGTGGGCGGGTGTCAGTGACAAGAATGTTGACACCGGCCTTTCATGTCTCACGTGGACACCACTTCCTTTACTACCCGTCCCTATTTAAAGGCCGGTCTGGAGCCAGAGGGGCTTCAGCAGCGGATTAAAGCCAAAGTCCTCGCACTCTTCACACCGGCGGCTCACCCACTGACCGACTGACAATCTGAGAGGCTCTGCATGTTTTTGTGCGGATCCATCGTGGCTATAAAGGCTGAGACGTGTGGACTTCTGTTTGCGATCAGCTGGAACGCTTGGACGAGTTTTTAAGATACGAGTCCGAATCTGGAGTCAAAGGAAGTTGAAAATCAAACGGAAGCAAATTCTTCAACTTCAACTATTCTTTATTAGCTCATCTTGAAATGTCCGAGAACACAATTTGAACCTTTGTTGGTTGATCCAAAGTGTTTTAAGTGTTTGATAACCCTTGACATCTTGGGCCTGGCTAACTCAAGGACGATTGACAACTTATTCTTTTTAGAATTTGTTTCCAAAGTCCTGGAAAAAACATAAGTTAAGTAAAACAAGGATTTCTGGAAAAAGGTCTCATCTGGAGTCCTGTCATGATGAGTAGCGGGGGCACCACCACAGTTTCGCCACAGGAGCCTCAGGCTTTCAAACGAGCGGTGCGGAAGATAAAATGCGCCGCCCTGGTGGCCAACTTGGCGAAGAGCTGGCAGGGTTGGGCCAACGAACACTCAGACAAGCAGGATGCTATCCCGAGCGGCTGGATGCCTGAATCTGTCGAGGAGAAAGACGAGAAAGAACACCAGCATGTGGTCAAACTTACCGTCACCCCACGTGTTATCGCAAGTGATGCCTCTGACGACAGCGGGAAAATTAGGTCTGTTTCTGTCCACAAGACCATCCAGCCAAAGCGCAGCGAGTGCAGCAGCAGTGATGTGGTCAACGCCATCCGCGGCAAGATGGAGTCAGGTCCCGAGGAGAGCAAGCCGTTCCTGGGCAACGAGTCACCGACACGGCGGCGCCAAATGAGGTTACTGCAGAGCACAGGAGGAGGAGGAGGAGACAGGAAGCTGCTCCTCCAGGAGAGGAAGCGGGGGTCCAGGAGCAGCAGTGTGGACACAGAGGACAGTGGACTGGGAGAGGAGGCCGGGCTCAGCGACAACAGTGAATCCAAAACCGAGCCGGGTGACATTCAGTCCAAGAAACAAACCAACAAGCCCAAGGTAGAGTCGCTAATCACAAATGTTACTGATGGAAAAAAATCATAATATAATGTGATAAGCAAAATACATCCAACCCACCACCCTAGACCATATTTTCAACCAGCCCCTGAACGTAGTGGAGGATGTATTTGTAAAATAACCAAACCAAGGGGAGAGAATAATGGAGTAATTCATAATCTAACAAAAACACTACACTCCAAAGTAAAATAGACTTAGTGTAGAGGGCACAACATGGCCAAGGCCAAACAGTCTTCACAAGTCTATCACGTCACACCAGATTGCAAACACTCAAAGATCCGATCAGTAGTTTTCTTTATTAACCTGTTAATAAATAAATAAACAAACAAACAAACCAACAAATGCACAAACAGATGATGACAGAGATGATGACCTCTTTGGTGAAAGGTCTTAATGATTGGTGATTGGCTGCTTGCTGTGTTGACAAGCGTTTGCTGAAACCTTCCACGGGATATGGATCAGGTGCTTGTTCTGCTGCCCCCAAGTGGCCCAAAAATAACATCGATTAATAATTGTACGTGATAACTAACTTGACCAAGAGAGGTCGTCTTTTATTTAATTATCTCCTAAAAGTCCTTGTGAGTTTTATTTCAGCTAATTAAATATGTAACAATAACGGCAACCCTGACTGTCCTGTACGAAACACATTTCCCTGCATTGACTTCGACCTCCCGTAGCTACGGGCTTAACTGAACCTCTGGTGAGTGTCCTTTCCAAATATCAACAGAGCTGAAATAATACAGAGGGATGAAGCTGCTGGAGGCATTTTTTCGGTCATTTGTCCTTTCAAAGTGCGGAAAGACAAGTGAAAGTGACGCGATGACGGAAAAGGCCAAACTCTTTTATTTCTCTGGCTAACATCCAAAAAGCACTTATTTTGTGATAGAGGTCATTTGCACTTGGTCCTTTGCACACTCACGTGTTGTTAGACTCAGGCTTACGGAGGAGATAATATAACCCTGCATAAATACCCTTTAATTACGTATATTAAGTATGAGGCAATCTGTTACACACGAGTTTTGACAGGACCCGTAAGAGGCCCTTCTATGACCACAATAAATGTTTGGTCCGTCCCTGAATCAACACAGTGGGGAGCATAGATACTCCCACACAGTCGCACAGCGTGAATAAACCAGGTAGAGCAGAAGTCCCTTTGATGTCACCTGAAGAAATCCAACTCCCTCACTGTCACCAAACAACATAACTCCGGGACTCAAGTCTCTCCTATAAAAGGCAAAGGCAGCAGCCGGGGGGGGGGGGGGCCCGCGGCGTGTCACAGGGGTCACCAGAGAGCGGGGCCAGATCATAAAAACACAAGCTGGACTGCAGCGCAATGGAATATATGCGCAAATAAATATAGTCGTGCACTGCAACGTGTTTCCCCCACCTGACCTTCAGGTGGCACAGCCGGCAGGGGGGGGGGACGGGGTGAGGGCGAGAGAGCAGTGAGGGACATGAGAGAGAGAGAGAGAGAGAGAGAGAGAGAGAGAGAGAGAGAGAGAGAGAGAGAGAGAGAGAGAGAGAGACTACAAGAGCAGAGCAGAGAAATATTAGACTCCTTCCAGAGATTCCAGAAACCGTATTAAGACATTTTATATCGTTAATTTCGTATTGTAAATGTAAAATGAATCACAGTGACTTGATAAATATATTAACCAGAGGCAGTGCTGGGATATTTGAATAATAACACTCTCATGTTAATAAGAACAAGATGGAGAAAGGGTTGTAAAGTATAATGTTGGCCTCTGGCAGAACTGTTAATGAATGTGCTGCCAAACTTTGTTTTAACGACTCAGGCATGTTTTTATCATTCAGGGTTTGTGCTTATTATAGGATCGTACTTCATGAAGACATCCTGACAGTCGAGCTGATCAGAGGCAAACAAACAGCAGCTCTGAGTCGGCCTCCATGAGAAACTATTAATAGGGTCACTGCACACTGGTGTTGTTAGAGTTTAATGTTAAAACTGGCCGCCTATTGCTGGGAATGAGTAGGATGGTTATACTGGTTACAAACCATGGCCTCATCTTGGTTCATCGTGCTAACTGTTTTCATCTTGATCATTGATGTCTGTGCCAAATGTCATGGTAATAAGAAGAGATATCACCTAAAAACATATATATATGAAACAAAAACATCAGCTTGAACATGTTAATTGTAAATAATCTTTTAAGTTTGACAGAACAAGTGCAGCAACACGTTAGTACCAAAAGTAATGTGACGACTGCGCTCTGTGAGAAATGTACTTCAGTGCTCTGTGTATTGTGAATTTGTATATAATATTACAATGGACTGATTATGATTCTACTGAGGCTGAGAACCAATGATTCATCGCGCCCCCCCAAGAAGCACAGAATTTTTTAAAGGGGAACCGGGACACGATCACACGAAGGGTTCACAGAGTTTCGTGGAAGGTTCCACAGATACAAGTCTTTTCACAGACCAAATACCAAGGAGATCTGGTGACACTGCTCTGAAGGCCTGGCAATACCAAGAGAGGTGGAGGGAGTGAGGGAGGGAGGGAGGGAGCGAGGGAGGACACGACATGAGCGGAGAGAGGAAGGAGAGAACTGAGTGGAAAAGGAAGAGAAGAGACAACAAAACAAGGGCAATAACAAGAGGGAGGTTGTGATGAACAAGGGCATCGAGGAAGAACGTGAGGAGGAGAGTATGAGAGGGTAGAAAAAGAATAAAGGGAGGAAAAGGACAGGAAATAAGAGGCACATTCTATAATCATTTCAAAGTTTGAATTATCTGAAAAGCAACAAAAACCCTTATTCTTTAATATTTAAAGTCCTGAGTCCTTAAGGTCGTGTAATGTTTGATAACTTCCATTAATACATATGTGCAAAGCAAAGGCCAAGCACGGCATCAATTACACTAAGTTGAACTTAGAAAGTTTATTTTAAGGTGGAGGGTCGTCAATCAATATCCATACACAGCACTGTAACAACAACAACAACCTACATATCAGCAACATCTTTTAAACAGGATACAGAGGGTGTGTTGGAAAAGTAATCGAAGACGCTAAAACTATTTTGTTTTGCACGTCAGGGAAAGTGGCAGCAAGTGAAGGACTTTGAAACAAACATTTAAACTTGTGCAGGAAAGTCCAAGATATCCTGAATCCTAATGTTCCCAGAGTGCAGCTCGTGAAATGGGTATTCTCGAAACCCAAGTCATGCTAATTCTAATAACATCACCGTGACATTAACCTGGGCTATGTTCTCCGACTTGACAAAGGTCCTACACACCTACAGAAGATACAATATCTCTGTTTCCACAAGTTGGAAGTTCTCACCATCACTGGCCAACATCAAGCTAATTAACGTGTGAAATCAGACCGATGTTAACCTGTATGCCGCCATTTATTTCCAGATCAAGATTGCCACGATGGGCGACATCAAAAGCCGCTGGCAGCAGTGGTCCAACCAGCACATGGAGGGCCAGAAGCTCAACCCCTTCAGTGAGGAGTTTGACCAGGAGTATGCCATGGCCCAGCGCCTCCGCAAGGGCGACTCCGGCTACGGTCGACCCAAAGATGGTTCTAAGACGGCGGAGAGGGGCGACCGGGCCCAGAAACACATCTACAGGGAGATGGAGGAGATGGTGTGGATTATCAGAGACTTGGGCTTGAAGGATAAGGAGGGGAGGACCATCATTAGCTTCGGCCGGCTCTTCGACCGCTACGTGAAGATTTCGGATAAGGTAGTGGGCATCCTGCTGCGTTGCCGCAAACACAAGATGCTGGACTTTGAGGGGGAAATGCTGTGGAAAGGACAGGACGATGCCGTTCTCATCACACTGAGGGACTGAGGACGGACGTGACATCGTACAAACATCCAAAACAACAATACACACATTACACGCAGCTTTAATGATGAACTGGGAGGAAATTATAGTTTAATTAGTAAAAAGCCCCAAAATTAAAATCTAAAAACTTTATTTTGTTCATACTTTAAACTGCTCAAATGTTTAATATACATAAATTACAGTCCAGACATATGAGTGTAATCTACACTCACACCAGACTCATTAGTTCTTCTCATGTACCTGACGGGTCGTCCGGTGAAGGGAAACTATCCTTAGCATGCTAACCATGCTCGCCTCGCTAACTATGCTACACGCTACACCGCCTGAGAATCCATCACATCAGTCACGTTTGAAAGCTCAACCCCGACACACGGAATATTGAGACATTTAAGTGTTTTGGATTAAGTTAATGATAACAGGTCGAAACAAGAATTACACAACAATATGACCTACGGGTTTTTTGGTCGTCTTTGGACAAACTTGAATGTTTTTCACTAGCAGAGCTCAAGTTACATGATTGAGCTAATATCTACATTTAGATTTAGAAATTAGTGAATATACTTTCACTTGTGTTATTATATGTATGTTTAGTATGTTACATTAAAATGTGTTTAGGCAGTCGCAAGGAGAACAGAGTGATCTGTGGATTTAAACGTACGTCCACTGTTTGATGTGTGATTGTTTACAAGAAAATAATTGTGAAATATAATTTACCTCATTTTGAATTTTGGACAGACTTCACAAGCTTAACGTTTAGAGGCTACAATGATTATGTTTCTTTGGATTATGTTTCAACAAATTTTATGCAACTCATCAAAACAAATTAAAGTGTGTTTCTGACAGGTTTAAATCAGTGGAGCCTCACATCAGATTTACACTGAAACGTGTCTGTGTGTTGCAGCAGTGAAACAAGATTCTACCTCAAAGTTTGAATGAAATGATTCACGGGTCATGACATCAACTGTTATGTTGGATGCAGTAATGCCGTTTGATGACGACCCTTTATTCTAAAATAAGATCAGAAACAATTAAAGACATCAGAAAGGTTGTTCACAGTTCTAGGTTTAACTTTGTATTCCAGTGGGTTAATGCTCAGCTTCTTGGATGCGTCCCCGGTGTCCTCATTTTCTGATGTCACCGCTGCAGTGAATTATGGCCCATTCACTCTGAAAGTCTACAGGGTTGCACACTCACTGAAACATCCTTGGGGGAAGTCTCCAGAAGTTCATGCCAGAGCCCTTAAGCGCCTGCTGATGCTGCAGTGAGACAGTCTTAAGCCCTCGCAGTCTTTGCGGCTGTCAGTCCAGACTCAGTTGGCAGATCGCTGAGCTTTTTCACTTTTCCTCCTCACTACACCCACCTCTGCGACCGGGGTGTCTCTCAGAGGAGACGGCGGAGGGAGGGGAGTGGTGAGGGAGAGCAGAGGCCGCCTGAAACATCCCAGATCCCTGCTGTGGATTCATAAGATTCTTTTACATTTAATGTTTATCACCAAAACCTATATTCATCATTTCTTGATTCTCATATTTGGATATTTCTGCCATTTTGTGAGAATATGCATAGAACTCAGAGCATTCTTTTAAATGTAGGAAGAGAGCAAGAAAGAATGATATCTGTGAAATAGACAAAACAAGAGATGTGGAGGATATTATAGGAATAGGATTTTATTTCCTGCTTTCTATTATGTTCAAAACTAAGCACCTGAAAATATCACATGACAAAACAAAGAAGAGACTCGTCTGTATCGAACCCCGTCCTCTGTGTGTTACTGAGGTGAAACACGCTGTTGTTTGAATCGTAATTTCCCTGCGGACAAAATGATTTACAGTTTGTCTCCATTTGCATTTGCACTGTCTGAAGGCCCCTCGCTGCTTCATCCAATTTTACTGTGTGAATGTGTCTCTGAGTTGTTGTGAGAGCTCAGTGTGTGTGTGTGTGTGTGTGTGTGTGTGTGTGTGTGTGTGTGTGTGTGAGAGAGAGAGAGAGAGAGAGAGAGAGAAAGTGTGTGATGTGGTAACTTATTTGTCTGTCAGTCTGCGCATGTGTGCACACAAGTCATGCCTCAGCGTGTGCATGTGTGTTGGTGTGTGTTGGTGTGTGTGTGTGTGTGTGTGTGTGTGTGTGTGATTCCATATCTATCAGACAGTGGGCCTGTCAGTTGTTACACACTTATAAACGACTGCTGAGCCAACAGGGGACATCCTGCAGACCAGTGCTGGTCATGTTATGATTCACGTTGAAATTATGTCTAATAAATTGAAGTGTCTGTCCAAAAGAATTCAGGGCGTCCAGGGATTATTTGTGTATTTCTGACACACAAAGTTAAAACTGAAAGTGCAGTCAGGAGCAGGGTATGTTTGTGTGAATCTTCACGGCACTCGTGAAGCAGCTTGAGGTTCAAATCTTATCTGTTCACGTACCAGATGTGTCGAAACCAATCCTGCTGCGATGCCTCCCAACCTCCTGCTGCTGTGAAAAAACGACAGAAACAGGTTTGTAGTTACGTCATGAAACGATCTATCTACTATTTCCAGAAATATCTGTCTGTGTCTCCTCAGCTTCACACTCAGCAGGTGTGTTGTCCGTCACCCAAGGAAGTGCAGAGTTGAATTTGGACACATGATACTTTCAATATTAATACACTTAGTGAAGACGGATGACCAGAGCTCGGCGGCTGGGACTCATCGACCTAAGTGACGACAACGGCGTGTTCACGGACTGACTCCACTTTGAGTGAATAGTTGAACAGCTCTTTGGTGCAAGTTCAGGTTCAGCAGCAGGTCTTCAATTTGCTGTGGCTCAATTTGCTGCAGGTCTCCGAACCAAAAAGTGTTTTCCACAATCAAGAGACACTGTCGTCCAAATTTGGTCGGTGAAGCCTGGCAGCCCCCTGTTGGTAAGATAGGATTGTGTGTGTGTGTGTGAGAGAGGGAGAGAGACATTAATACAATCTGATCAGTTTGGTCGCCAGGGAGTCTGGATGTCTGCCAACGAGAGAGAGAGAGAGGTGGAGGGAGAGAGATATTGTGAGTGATGTGGAGAGAACGATGGAATGAGAACAACAGAGATACAATGAGAGAAATAAAGGAGAGAGAGAGAGCGACAGAAAACAATATGGAGAGAGGGAGGATGTAGGAAGAGAGTATTCCTTCTAGACGGGCCGGAGCTTCGTACTCGCTCGTCCTTCGCTGTCAAACAAAATGAATCCCTCCTCTCCTCTGCTTCTCTCTCCAGCTCCCGTCTCATTCTTATTATTGTGTTCTCCCTCCTCCTCCTCCTCCTCCTCCTCCCCTGTGTCTTTGCTCTGTTCTTTCCCTCCCGTTCTCGTCTGTTCCCGTCCCGAGTTCTGTAGGTTATTTTCAGTTCAGCCGCCTTGATCTGTTCTTTGCTTTTAACTTCCCATGCATGACATCAGAAATGAATTCTATGCTCTCGATTATGAAGCTGAGCACATGAACAGTGGGGGGCAGTATATCAGGGTGTGAGGAATATGTGAACAAAGATGGACGACATGTCTCCACCTCCTCTCACTAACCAGAAATGAAGCCAGAATAGTCGGCACAGTAGCGACACCTTCTTCTGACGGACCACCTTCAAAAAATACACAATAAAAACACACAATCAAGCATCTAATGATGGATTTAAACAAGTTTATTGACGGCTGGAATAGAATAACAATACACCAAATTGTGCATTTACTCAACAATATAACAGTTTTTCCAAAGAATCTGCAAATATACTGACAGAATGGTGAGTAAAACTTAAAGTTACACAAGTTTGCTTCTCTTCCGATAACATTCAGGTCCTCGAGGCTGTAGAACATGAACAACGAAATGGAAAACAATGCTGCGTCATGCTTTGTTAACAATAGTTTGTGTTAATCGATGGGATGAACAGTGTTTACTTGTAAGTGGAAGTTTGAAATCCAGTGGCTGCTCAGTTTTCTATCGATCAACCAATGCAGCAAAGTCATTTGAATGAAACCAACAGTTGACATTGAACATCGCAGGTGTAGGTGAGAATAAATGTCCTTATATGATCTGGATAAACTATTATCAGTGACAAAATTACATTTTCCATGGACGTTGCTTTCAAACGTTGTCTCTATGACATGAAGATCATCTCTCAAAACCAAAAAACATCACCTACATATAATCTAAGGGGCCTCGGGGGAAATGACAAGTGTCCTCAAAAGGCCTCAAATGATGGTTTAGTGTTGTCGATTTTAAGGCTGTGAATGCTGAAGATAAAATGGCTTTGTATCAAAGGACAAATCACGAGGAGGATTTGCTGCGGCTGGAGCCCAAAGAGCGTCGGCACCGGACTGAAACGTGAACTCACAGCAAAAAGGTGAAGGGTAAATTTATCGGGGCCGTGTGGAGAAACACAAGTTACAGAACTCCATGGCACTTTGATTCCCACTGGGGTCACCCGACCTAAAAATGTATTCCCTCATGTTAATGTGAAACACTTCGGATGAGGGGATGGAGCAGATGGTGTGTGAGGGAGGCTTTTATTAGGGTGGGGTTTCGTTGGGAGCCTCCACAGTACAGTGGACCGGAGGAGACGAGTTGCTGTCGGGATCCAGCAGCCGCTGTTTCGTAACAGCCACAGAGGAGCTGCAGCTTCTCTTTCATCCTCCCACTCCTGCACCTCCTCCCCAGGAGAGAACATGATATGTGTCTACAAATGTAAGCTAAAAGAAAAGGGACACAAACAGTGCACGCTTCCTTTCTTAGAATTAAAACCCATGTACTTAAAAAAACGATATGGACAATTTACGCTAAGGATTCGCTTTTAGTTTGATCTTCTGCAAAAACAGGCCGTCTGGAATAATCAGGATTAATAAATATGAATTTTTCACTGACATTTGCTCTAAGGGGTCCACAGACCACAAATATATGTTGGATATTTCCAAAAGTTTGTTTTTCAATGTACGTTTTCCTCAAATCATATCTACCTGAGTTGTTCCTATTATATGTTACTAGTTGGACCCAGGAAATGCAAAAGCACCAGAACGCCTGAGAGACGTTTTCATTGAGAGAGCATTGATGTAACTGTATCTTTATATATCCATTTAAAACGTATTGTTATAGTTATGGCCGTCTTTGATTTGTTTGCATTTTGCTTATGTGTTTATCCTGAACTGTAAATTCACCAACATCCTCCAAACTGAGTGACCATACATCCAAGGTCGTTTGTTACTTCCTGCTGATACGACCCATAGGACGTCTGAAGTATCGACAGGCATAACAAACCTTGGTCGATAGTTAGAGTAATAGGCTTTAGGTTTGGGAACAGATCTCGTTCCTTTAGATTACAGGACATTCGTTGTCATGGTTGCAGAATTGAAAATGTGTTATAAGTTGAGGAACAGTCACGGATAACAGAAACAAATGGGGTTTTTTTACACCAGTAATGAATAACGGTCTCCTGTGTGAAATTACTGGGATTTGTTGACGCATCCATCGAACCCGACCGTCCTCCTGCAAACGTGGAGCCTGTTGCTCGTTATAGAAAATTCTCTTTTGCTTTGCTCTTCTTTGGATCTTAACAAGCTGCAGCACAGACGGTCTTCAATGTACAGTTCAGAACAATGAATGAGGGACACGTGGTTCCACCGTCTCTAACTAGATTCATGTAAATGTTTGCTACAACAGCCACGTTGGTGTGCACATGCAGATGATGTCAGTAAAGGTGAATGGTATTGGAAGCTTTTAGGGAAATACTTGTCAACCACTGCTAAATGTGAGTATCTATGATAACATATATATATATAAACCAACTGTTTTCCCTATATATCTTAAAGGAAGTGAGCGAAAATGTCTGTTTTTGCAGAATGACGACCTAAAAGCCAGCGAGGTCTGAAAAAGACAGATCTTTTTTCAATGTACTCTACTTGATTGAAACCACATGATACTATAATGAGCATTTAAACATCAATAAAGAAACAGTAGAATCATTTTTCTAAGTTTAGAAAATAAGTCCTGTTTAGAAATAGGTCAGAATCGTCGACTATCTATGCTGCAAAAACTTTTTTGCTCAGATGGTTTACACACCACGGAGGGAGAAGAATACACAAACGTTGAAATACCTGCGTGTTAGAAATTCATTAAGAACATTCGCAAAGTTAATCGTCTCCATCGATGACACTTGAATTACTTTTAGTGATGTTATTTTTTTTGCGTGGTTTCGATTCACGTGACATTTCTTAGTCCTTAGCCCTGACAAAATGTATATCCGTGTGTTTAAGGCCTCTACTTACATTACAATTGATAGTAGTGGATACATCATGAATATCCATGTGGCAGATACAATCAGAATACGGGGGGATGCAAAAACAAAAAGAAAAATGTACATTTAGGTGCTGATCGTCGTTTCCATTTGAAGTTACACAATGTCTCAAACGAACTCAGACAAGTGAACAAGAAGCCGTTGAAGAACAAAATGACAGAATCAATTTTAGTGAACAAACACAAACTCTTAACCCGGCTGGCAATGTCGGCATTTATGTCGGAAAATGCTCTTGCGTGGCTCAGCTGTGTACATGTGTACGCCAAAATCTGCACACGTAACCATCACTGACGACCCATCACTCACTGCACGCTATTCACACTACTGCTGCCACGCTGCTCCACCACAAGAGGTACAGAAAGTACTTTAGATGGTATTTCAATTTTTATAAAACACGTGTGTTAAAAAGGCAGCTGCTGCAGGTTAGATGTCCAAAGATGGGAAACATCCAGGGTGGTTACCACTGCTAATTTACAAAACCCTCATATCATCCATCTGCAGTAAAATGTGGCTCATTATCATGCAATATAACTTTGTGTTTACACCATAGTCCCTATTCTTTCCCCCAGAATGCACTCTGCTTCATGGGTTATTGAGAATTTAATGCCACTTGTGTAATCGTTCCTCTTTGATTGGTCCTCGATTGGGAAATCAGCCCTCGAAATATGTTTGAATTTTGGCACAAAAGAACACGGACACAAAAAAAACCACATTCCTCAAGTCACAGTCAAAGACATTGATTGATTTTTCAAATATATTTGAGTTATACAACTCTTCTAATATCACCATTTTTAATTCATTCTCTTTTATTAAAAAACCTTCTTGTTCTAGCTACCAGGCAGTCGTTACATTAAAATCCATGCTTCTCCAATTTAATTTGACTTGTGAAAAATGATCCTGTATTTTTCAAATCTGAAATTCTCATGTTGAATAAGGGAATTACATTTTAGCTTATGATGATTTTCATTACAGAGAACAACATGAATGTGCTGCAGTAAAACGACAGACGTTGAAAAGGTGGTTTTCAGTTTCCTGCGATCGGCTTTTCAAGATGTTTTAAAGGAGACAGATGATGATTTTTCAGTTCTTCTTCCCTCCAGTGTATTATAAAGGTTGTTTAGTTAACATAAGGGTAAAGGGAGCTCGTCCCCTCCACAGAAAACACTGAAGCTCCTGAAACACCTCAGTCCGAAGTCTGGACAATACCTGATCCACCATATTTGCATAAAATACGCCTCATGGCTACTCTGACAAAATCAGGTGAAGAGAGAATGGAGCCGAACATTTCCTACGATGTACAGTTTAAGGAAAGATGTGTTTTCTGAACATTAGAGCATGAAAACGTTTTTTTAATTTAATAAAATGATCAACCTGAATATGAGAAGAATATGTCTCCTTTAAATCACATTGACGACAGGACGTTTGCCACGTAACTTCATTTGTCTTAATCCAACTGCCCTGAAAACCACTGGCTTCTCATTTTCCACAGTTTGTACAGAGCAACTAAAAAAACAGTAATGACTGGATGCTGTTGTGATTATTGCTTTACAGAATGTAGCTAATTTGTCTGTAAATAGATTTAATATCCCTGCAATGCTGCTACTGGCAAAACAGAGTAAAAGACTGATGTAAGTTGATGAGTGTGAGAGAAACTTTCATCTGAAATATTGCCTTGAAGTTAAAACACAGATATTACTGAGCAAAATATATATTTTTTTCTTTCTTTCTTGTTTTTCTACCTCGCGTTACATCTTTCACTTTATGTCCGTGAAAGGAAAATAAGCCAAAAGTTAAATTCAGACACTTCTGTAAAAAATCTTGCTTAAATTGCTACATATCTGTTTTCCTTCATTTACATTGGTTCTAAACCCAAAGTACATAAATTAGTTTCTCCTCTCTCTGTGTCGCGTTTAGCTCATGCTTAGCCTTATCAATTTGTCTGCTAATTAATTAGACGTGTTATCAGGCATGCAGATGCTAACAGCTAATGCTACAATCGTACGGTTAACTAGCAAGGCTATCCTTTCCCTCCCTCCGAGGTTTAACATAAGTCAACTAAATCCTTATAGATTAACTTTGGCTCACTCCAAAGGACACTAACAACCATAGAATTCACTTGTAAAAAAAATGAATCATAAAGTTCCAAAATGAAATACATATACTGTTATTCAACAAACTATAAATGTCTCTACGTTGTGCACGTTGTGTTCCCTTTAAATTCCTATTTTTGTGTCCTTGTTTCTGAAATCGGTGAAACCTGACATGGGTCCAGACAGATCCTTTGTTCGGATGATGCAAAGAACGTTTCATGCTTCCTCTTCCTCCCTCTCTTTCCCCTCACTCCACTGAGTCGCACCATGGTTAATCACCGGGTGCCTGTGGATTAGGGCTGTAATTTAGAATAAAGGGGCTGCTCCGCACAGCCCTGAATGCTGCGGTCACGTGGTTGTTTCTGTTCCTTCCTCAGGATGGCACATGCCATTAGGTAACTGAAGAAGAGGAAGGAAGAAGAAGACACTTGCTGGTTGAGATTGGCACAGTAGAACCTGTTTTTTTTTTATAATCGTCAGCCGAAGCCTTTTTTTAGTTTGAAAGAGGGAGGATGAATGTTAAAAATCTACTTCTGGAGTTGCAGCTAATTGAAAACTACACTGTCAGCCACAAGCCACTACCCCCCCACCACCCCCCCATGCTTTTGGAAGCAACTGTGATGTCACGTGTCAGTGCTGCTACATGGGTACAATACTGCCCCCTGCATTTCATGTGACCTGCACAACCAAGTGGAGTTCAGAGCCCATTGAAACCTGGCTGGTTCAAGACTGAATTGTGGTTTCAGTCAAATACTATATTAAATGCAGAAGATTCAGACAGAATCCAGATGTAACACCAGATATTTGAACTTACAGTGTTTCCATGTTTGGCTTCCGTTGATATGCACCAATGCACATGTGAGAAAAAAGGTTCTGGGTCTTTTATATTTAGACGAATTTCAATGAATCCCTTTTTGCTCAAACAGAATCACCTGCTGAAGTGGTTCAGACGATCAGATTTCAAATTTGACGAACCACCAGGTAAACTAGGGCCTTGAATCACAATTTTCCACAGGATTCGTTTTCATTCCTACCAAACAAAACACTCACTGATTTGACTTAAGGCTCGTTGTTGCTGCATTGACGTAGGACAAGAGATGAATCCATCTTAAACAATGTAAACGTCACAACCGTATGTTTTTCTGGTGGTACTTCTCTGTTTAGTCTGTTTCTCCTGTGTTCGTAAGACGGCTCCATTTGGTTCCATATCTAATGTTGAGCATAATTGAGCCTTTAAAACTGCCCTGCCCCCCCAAAGCGACTGTAATCAGTTAAATCAGCTAATGTCTTCATCGACTGCAATGAAAATGTACAGGCCCTTCGAGCATTATGGCACATGGTCTTTGGGAACTCAGAACTTGCTTGTGAGCTGAATAGATCCACCCAGGAACCAATTTAACAGCTGGCAGTGCAGGTAAAAAGCATAGAAAACCTGCAGAACACTGAAGGGGCCAAATGTGTGACAGAGAACATACGAAAACTGCTGAAGTCAACGTGTTCGAACCCAAGATGTCTTATTAAATAAGTCTTATTCTTCTCTGGAAGTCTTCTTTAGTCCTGCGGCGCACAGATGCATTCAGGTACAAGCGTTTGACCCCGTGCTCCTGCAAACTGGGAGGCTGGTGTCTCAAACTATCTGAGGACAGTCTCCCACTCTTCCCAGACTTGTGGATGGACAGAAAAACACTCAGGGGCCACCCAGCCCCTTAATGAGGACACTGAAAGACAACAAGCAGTCCTGGGAGTGAGATTCAAAGGTAGCTGTGAAGAAGGCGCGTAGCTGAAGCAAAGCCGAGCCCGCAGTGTATCGTGGTCCCAATAGGATGTGATCGATGTCGGCAACTGAGCCCTCCTTTGAAGTTTTCTCATTAAGTAGTGTTTTTTTTGTTTTTTTCGTCAAAGAGATCTGAGGAGAGCAAAAAGTTCTTGTAAGTCTGAGGGGCGATCTGTTGCAACAACAAAAGAAATGTGCCTCCCACGAGTCTCTGGAAAACAGCCTGATACAATATCAAAAGTAATACAGTGCATTTCCAGTGAGCGCCAGAATTAAACTACTGATTTGTAAAATAATTTCCAGATGAGGGGAGTGATTCATTCCCTGGTGTGGTTGGACTCGTCGAAGTGCCGTTGTGTAAGATACTCAACAACTACCCACTCCAGGGGCAGTTCCCCCTGGTCGACCCTGGCGCAGGTCTACAGGCTGTATAAAAAATGTCCAAACAGCAAGAGCATCTCGCAACAACAAAGATGAACATCTCTGCGTGAGTCTTAGGATCGCTCGCAACACGGCCCGATGGTGCTCTCCAGGGACATCTGGGACGAGTGGCGAATAAGTGGCGCCATTGTTGGGTCCACCATGGAGGACGTAGGGAAGAGCTTGTACCAGCCAATCACCATCGTGCTCAGGTCCAGCTCCTCCAATAGGATTCGAGCTACACCCATGAAGCATTTGCGGTCCATTCGTCCATAGTTTCCCCAAACGATCACCTATAAGAGAAAGTCCCAAGACAAAGGTTAATTTCCATGTCGCATAAAAGCAGTAAACCTGCAGTGTTTATAATAAATACCATCATTATACCTTTAATAGACCTGTATAAATATCACATTATCGAGAATATACCGTTCAAATCAGCAAAGCTCAGTCTGCTACTCATCAGAAGTCATTTTTATTACAAAGGATTTACCTGAACACGACAAGGTCCGTAAATCTAACACATAAAAACGCCTGAGGGTGATGAACAAACTGACGAGGTTAGGATGATAATTACTATAATCCAGATGGTTTGTAGTCTGTTCTGAAGCAGGAGTGGATCTCAGCACAGAGCAGAGATGTCAGTCAGTGAATGAAGAGGGATTGTGTGTGTGTGTGTGTGTGTGTGTGTGCGTGTGCGTGTTATAATGCTGATATGTGCCTGGAAACCTGTGTGAGTCTGTACGTTAGGTGTCCTCTGTCTCCTGACACCCTGATCACATCGAGGCTGGAACAGAGACGGCCCCACATCTTGTCAACCAGCGGACAAAATAATCAATATCAGTCAGCGCGTGTCCTCTCACGTGGCGGTCTTGTGTGTCCGTGCATGCCAGCATGCCAATTTCTCTGGTCATTGTGTGTCTGTGTGTGCGTCTGTGTGTCTGTGATTTCCACAGGGACTCAGAGGCCAAATCTGCTTCGATCTTATTCCCTCCATCTCTAAAGAGGGAGAATCTTTCTCTCTTTCTGTCGGTCTGCGATCAGTTCAATCCGAACAAGGCCCTGACCTCAACCACTACAACTGAGGAGAGAAAAAGAGAGAGAGGGACGAGAAACGGGTGGAAGATGAAAAAATACAGTTCTACTCTCTGGGAATTAGAACAAATCAAAAAATACGTACGGCAGACAAAACCTGATTTATTTTGAAAACCGCATGATGCATTGAAGAGAGGATAAGTACGGACGAGTGATGGATTCGAGGAAACATTGAGTGGACAGCCAATCCTTTGAAAACACACAGTAACGGTGCAGAGCTGGTTCTAAACAAGGCTGTTTGCAGTGCTGTTCTTGACTTGCAGTGACGCCGGTTGCAGCGTTTTTGAGAATCGTTCACAGAAACAACTTTATACATGACACTGAAACAATTTACAGGGGTTTACAACACTTTAAGCCTTTTATTTCGTGGACGTTTGAGTGAAGGATGGTGATTTTATATCAGCTTTTATTTGTTCTGTTGTTGGTTCACTTTTATTGCTTAAATTCAAATCTTCTTTTTTGCAACAATGGCTTTATTCTATGTAAATGAAGTACTTTTACATGGACAAACCAGAAAACACAGACCAAACACATGTGGAGAACACAATGAAACTTCATCCAGTCGGAGATTAGGCAGAGGAAATGAGAAGATGGAGTGCAGAGCGGAGGAGAAGACAGCTGATAATTAGAAAGGAGGTGTTTAGCAGCTAATTACTCAGCGACAGCAGCCGAGCGTCCTCAGGCTGTTTTAAGGCTTTTTTCACCGACGCCTTTAAAAACCCACTTCTCCGACCTCTGTCACTATTAATCTGCTGTGATTTCTATTGTGTTTTATCAAGTGTAGTGTGAGAATACAGCAAGAAAATTCACAGTGTGCGAGTGGGCGTGTTGATAATGAGTTTCGAGAGCTTTTGGTGATGATGGCAGACGCTCAACATTTATTATCCATAGATATTTATTTTTTACCCCCTGGCTGTGGATAACAGGCGATAATTAGCTTGTTCAGCTAACTCTTAATCTGTTGATCATCGACCACCAAGACCTAAAGTTAATACTCGAGTATAAGATGAATACATGCTTACGATTAGCATGTGTCAAACATCACGTGCACGTGACGTGTGGGAGTTAAGGAAAGATTTTGAATGAACTTTCTGTGTTGAAGACTTTAGCGACGCTCGGCTCTGCAAAATCAGGAAGTGACAAATTGAAAAGCGCTGCTGATTTCAGCGATTTTCATTATGCAGCGTGAATGAGTTTGATGAAACTCAGAGGACAGCGACACAGACAGCGGATAATTAAGAGGGAGGCGTTTAGTGGCTAATTACACAGAGAAGGGATCAGTGGAGCCGCCTGAGGCAGAGGCCTCTGCACCTAACGGGGAAACACAGCTTAAAACACACCTGTCGTGTATAAATGAAACAGCAGTGGAACAGAATGATAACAAAGACATAAAGAAAACACATTTAAATAGTTGATTAAAAAAATGTATTCAAAAAAATACCCCAGCTGAAAAGAAAGGAAATGAGAATAAATGGAGAAGGTAAAGAATGTAAAGTAGTTTCAAGGAAGGAGAGAAGTGGGAGAGCTCAGAATCGTCTGAGATAAAAAAAAAAACCCTCTCTCATCATCGTCCTCATCCTTTTGTGACATTTCAGATCGTGAGAGCAGCTGAAGTCTGGAAATCAGCTCAAACCGTCTGTGGCTCCCTTGGGTCAGAGCCTCGCTGTGAATGTTAAACTCTCCAGCTGCGTTCTGCCGTCGGCAGGAGACACACGATCCTGGAGGAATCTTTTCACAGCGAGGATCCAGAGGTGTTGGTTTGAGTTCGGTAAACCGTCGGTAAATGATCGGCATCATCAGTTTTCTGCCACTGTTTTGTCTGTGGTGTTATATTACGCTAATTTTCTTATTTCTAACCTAATTCACTTTGTTGGTCACTTCCTTTTCTGCCACCGGCCATCTTGTGCTGGTGAAGTTATTTGGCGCCACGGTATCGAGGTCCCACCGATACACGCGCTCGACCAATCGTGAGTCAGTCTCAGCTGTCAATCATGACGTTTCACCCCGTTTTTACATTATCAAATAAGAAATTAAAACAAAAATTATCAGAACCATAAACACGTGATAAGAACACATGATAAAAAGGAGCTGTCATGTCGTCCATCTTTATTTTCAGTCAACTGTTAGCATGCTACCACCATAAACTAAGAAGGTGAACAAAGCAAACGTATTCCCATCTTTTAAAACACATTTATTTCAGTTTTCTGAAACAAACCTTGTCTCAACTGACAGAGAACGAGTTTCTTTGTGTGTCAGCGTGTTGTGTCGTATGTGTTGTGAAACTGTGGTGTTGAATGCTGCGTCTCTACCTGCACCACTTTCCCCTGTGGGCTCTCAGAGAAGACCAGGACCTGGTTGTAGAGAGGATCCAGACTCTTCCTCACCGACTTGGTCTTCTTCTTGGCCACGCAGCTGCCGTTCTCCAGGAGGTAAACTTTGATGTAGGCCGCTGGAACCGCACACGACAGAAAAGCTCAAGTCAGGACTCTGCAGCTCTTTTTCAAACCCACTGCACAGAATTCAGTGACCCAGACATTCCACATCTGGCCCACATTCCATGTAGAATTACATCATCATCAACTTCACGATTTGATTAGAAATGGGGGTCAAAGGTCAAGGTCATTGTGACCTGTTTGTTTATTTTTGGCCTCTTGAAGGTGATATCTCAAAGCCGCCCTGGAAGAATTTCTTTATATCCATTGACACAAAGATTTAAGAGGCCAAAAGTCACGGTGAGCTTATACGTGAAAAAATAACCGTAAATAGACAGAAACTGCCCTGGTTGTTGGAGGCTTAAAACCTGCAGTTTTTTTTTGCTATTAGTTATGGTTCCTTTATCCTTTTCTTTTTCCATTTGCCGTATTATTATATTATTATTTTATCTTCTGTCTTAATTTTGATGATTTTAGATTTTGTATTCTATCATTTGCCGGCTTCGATTTTAAAATCAGCTCACACGGTCAACAGCCCAAACGAGACGTGTGGAAATGTAAAGTCTAAAATGTCTCCCAGAGGAAAGTAGAGGGAGTTAGTGGTTTAAGAAAAATGAATCGCAAGAACCAATCATTAGCTTCCCTGAAATCTAGACGTCCGCCCACGAGCAACTGTTGTCAGCAGCAGCTTCTTCCCCTCGAGGAGACGATACAAAGGGTTTTTATTAACCTGAAATAAATCGTTTTTCATGACATTGTTTCATCAGCTGTCATTGTTTTTTGATTGTCACTGTGTTCCTGCACCACGCACTCATTAAACAGCTGTGAAGAAGGAAATGCAGCTTACTAATTATAGTACAGTACAACACACACAAACACACACACGCACTGTGAAGCGTTTTGTGCTGCACGTTAAAGATTAAACTCTGCCACGTTACAATCTGGATCAAGGTTCTTCCTAGTCTTCGTGTTACCTGTAGTTTCTCTGTTCTTCTTTTCCTCTTTTGTTTTCATCATGTGTTCTTTCTTTCATTTCACATTAAATACGTTGGTTTGTCTCATCTCTTCCCTCATGTTTGTACTTTGCTCTGTTTATCACCCCCCCCCCCCCCCCCCCCCTCTTCCATCTCTCTAACATAGTTTTCACCAGATATAGTTTTTGCCTCCTGATGCTGTTTTCTTCTTATGTAATTAGGATCAATGGCTGGTTTAAATATTATGCAACAATCTGAGTTTTTTGTTGTTTTTGTTGTTACACAATCGCAAATACAGTAGAATATAAAAATATACAAACATCAGCACAATAGAAAGTCTGTTTAAAGACATTTTTTATTATTATATACTTTTAACCAGGACCTTATTTGATCCATTGTCCTTCATTAACTTGTTCACATTTGTAATTGCGCTGCAGGTAATTTCAGTTTTTTACATCAGTGAAGTATTTTGTAAACCTGGTTTTTGATATTATTAAATGTTTATTTCGAGCTGTGAGCAAATGTATGTGACTGTACTTTGATGAAATTCATTAATGCTGGTTTTAATATCACATTTATAACTACATTGATTTTTAATAAACAGCAGTAAAGCAGCGTTTTCATGGAGAGACACCTTTGGCCCTTGTGGTCCAGCTGGGTCAGACTCACCTGGAGGTCCCTTCGAGCCCGGTTTCATGGTGAGTCCTCTGGCCTGGACGACCTCCACCTCCAGACCTCCGTTCCTCTCCATCAGGCCGATCTCTACATCGCCTGGACGGATGAGAACACAGGTCAAGTGAGAACAGAGGAGGTCAATGTGTGTTTCATTCCAAGTAAGTGCCTTTTAAATCAGTTTTATTAGTGAGGTGTCAGTGCAAAGTCTAAAATAAATACACAGTGATGACAAATATATGTTTGTTTTGTAAATTAGGGTGTCCAGTAAACCCGGAAGGAAAAATAATTGGTGTATAAAGATATTTAGAGAACAAAAATAAAAGATGTTGCTCCATCTTGAGCCGTTCCAGATTTAATCTTTTCTTTTCCATCGGTGCAGTAAACACAAGTGAATCTCTGGACTTAAACCTCCCTCAGTGACATTAGGAAACATCTACTTTTACAATATTTACAATAATATGAAACTAAAAGAGTCGATGGAGACCAAGATATAACTGGAGCTGAAACTCGACTAAATGAACATTTCTCTGTGTCCGCGCGATGCTTCAGTAACAAAGTGTTTGCTAACGTGTCCTCTGGCGTGAAATGGATCATTGTGAAACCAAACTTTTCTTCAGTCCACCCACTGAAAGTCACAGTTTCAACAAAATGTTCCCAAAATGACAAACGCATTCTTTTGAAAGTGACAGAGCACGGATGACTGCCAAGTTATTCTGGGTTCTGCGACATTATATAACGCTGGAGTGGACAGCAGGTTTGGAGCGGAGCTGGTCCAGTCAGTGTCACTGTTGTCGGGCCAAGGACAGAGTCTGACTGCCAGAGAGGAACCTGACCCACTTACAGTAAATCACTGCTGCATATATCCAGTAAATATAACCTGGAAATAAATAAATGCAGGAGACGATGAGGAGGAACTGCAGCAGGACACGGCTCAGATTTATGAGGCACTTTTTTGTGAAAGGAGAAGTCAACTGGTTCAGTTTTATGAAGAATTAAGGTGATTTTTAATGTAGCTGCAAGTGTTGACCCTCAAAACCTAATATTGTATTGTAGCTCAGACATGAATAAGAAAGGGAGGATTCTCTGTCTGCATGTGTGGGTTTCTCTCGTAAATCAAACCCGAAAAATGTCTGAGTGAGTCCACGTGAGAACACAGCAGGAACATGTACAGAAAATGTAGCGAGTGGACGTGTTGATGACGTTTCTATCAACTGACAGACGCGAAACTAGAAGACTACAAATGTGTCAGGATTAAAACGAGGTGTCACACATGTTGAGAGCAACTGAACCTCACCCTGAATATCATATCAACATTTGACTGGACGGGTTCCGACTCACGGCTCTAACACACGTAGAAGACGCCAATAAAGACGCCAACTACGAGATTCAAGACCTTTTGGCAATAAGAGCCACAGCCAGTGTTAATATGTCAAACTCCACAAAATTGGGTTCTGGAGTTCATGTATAAAAACTCATGTTTGCAATTTTCTCTTCCCAGAAACCAATCATACAATCTGCTTCAAACTTGGCAGGTGTGTTGTGCATTTGGTGCCATTCAGACATGTGACATATCCAATATTAATACATTTGGAAAAAACAGGCAGCCGGCGCTCTGCAGCAGCCGCGGCTCGGACTCATCGACATAAGTGGCTCCATCAATCACATTCTCGATGACTTCACGTCTCAAACACGGCTGCATCCATGAGTCCAAGCGAGAACAAGAGTCCCACCGATGTGTCATTAGAGCTACAGCAGATCCCTTAATTTCCCTCGGGATCAATACAGTATTTGTCTGTCGATCTCAAGGCTCCTCACGAGCACTTGAGGTGACAGCACATCTCCTGTTTACTTTATTAACGTGTGGAACGTGTTTCTGTTGGTCGTAATAACTTGAACATTTCCTTTTCTTAACGTTTGCTCATCACCCAGAGTGTGGAAGTCTTTTAGACACAGATCTCTATAAACTTTCTTTAATCGATACCGTTTATCCCTTGAGGGTCGCAGGGGGAGCTGCAGCCGATCCCAGCTGACATTAGCGAGAGGCAGGTCACACCCAAGACAGATCGCCAGTGTGTCACAGGGCCGACATACAGAGACACGCGATTATCAAGCTCACATTCCCACCTACGGATAATTTAAAGCCGCCGATTTAAATCAACGGTTTAGACTTTTGAGTCTATAGATATACAGTAATTATAAGAAATAGATGAGGGTCTGACTGTTGGACTTGAACATATATCTTCTCTCTTTTGAGGAGAGAACAGGAACGTCCTCTCTCACCCATGGAGGTCGTCGCCAGCGTCTGTCGCCCAACGAACTGGGCGGGTCCCATCCCATCCAGGAAGTCACTGAACTGAGCATCAGATGCCAGACACATGCCGCTGTAGTTCAGGCTGCAGAGGCAAAGAGACAAAGAGACAAAGAGACTGATGGTTAAACACGACCGGGACTCGCAGGTCTTCAGTCAGACAGAGACAGTGACTCAGGGACAGAGGATGACGACAGAAAACAAGAAGAAGTCAGGAGGAAACAGGAAGAGACAAAGAGATCAACTAAACTCAGCCTGTTTGACCCCGTGTGCTTCATTTGCATGTGTTTGTGTGTTTCTGTGGGTTTGCGTGTAGTTGTGTGTGTTTGCGTGTGTGCAAAGGAATCAGCTCAGAGTGCTTTAGTGGCAGACTGCCAGGTATACTACAACTCTGTGTGCACGCATGTGTGTGTGTGTGTGTGTTTCAGAGCAGTTAAAGGACAAATCCTCCCTTTTATGTGATGATGCTGGTGTGTAGCATCGCTCTTTGATTCCCATCATGCATCAGAACCCGGGACGAGTGACCAGTAACTGTTTAAGTGTGATCAGTTTTCTGCTTTAAAGGTTGTGGATTTTAACTAACGTCATGGCGGTCGCGGTGGCACCAAGTGGCAACGCTGCAGTCTCTGGCGTCTAAATTGAAAGACGGCGCCACCTTTTCCTTCCACTTATCCGGACATGCTGACGTCCCAGAACTACTGAAATGTATAAATGTTACTCTGGTGTATTTGTTTATTGTTTCAGTCAAGTAGCTGTACATGATTGATTGAGTTCGGGGTGAGCAGATAAAGACTGGAGCAGATCAGCGAGTCATGTCCTCCTCACACTCTCTCTCCCGGGTTCTCACGAGAATCCCTCATGTCGTCTCCTCTCCATCTCTTTAACCTTTCTCTGCCTCGTTCATCCTTTCATGTCACATTTGCAGTTTTACGCTGCTCTGATTGGAGCGTTGCACATTTAAGGAAACAGGTGTATTATTATTTAAACTCAACAGTTCCTTTACCATGACGACAACCTCAATTCATACAGTAGCTTTGTCTTCAATATTAAATGACGGAAAAGGGGGAGTTTAAATATTTACTGGATTGTTCCAGAAAACAAAGTCTCGCGGGCCGACATTTAATATTAACCTCAGAATGAGCAGCTCAGCAGAGATTACAAAATAATTTACAAGGCAGCTCCTTCCTGTGTGATTAACACAAAATATCGCTTAGCAAACATTAGTCATTCGTGAAGACATCAGCAAACATTAAATTATCACAGGTCATTTTCAATATTTAATATTCCCTCACACTGCTGAAGTCTTGTCACACATCTCATTTGTTAGGCTTTGTGTTTTTATGTGGTCACTTAGATGTAGAGAGTGAAGCCAATGCGAAGTGCCTGAAACCTGCATTCTCTCAGGTGACCAGCAGTGGGCGACTCCACTGGTTTTAGAAGTTAGTTTCTATAGAACTCTATGAGAACATGACTACTTCTCACTTGATTTATAACGTCAATAAGTATTTTCCGAAGGAGTTTATGTCTCAATCTCTTCGTTAATAATTAGTTAATTAGTTTTCATTGTAAAATCTAATTTGTCCGATAGTTCAAACCTTTCAAAACCAAACCAGGAAATTAAGACAACATCAAACTACAGAAAGAAAAAGAAGCAGAAGGTTTGATTGTTTGTAGTCAACGACGAGGATGTTCATTTTAAAATAGACGATAAAGCACAGTATGCAACGGGGCGTGGATACGGTGTGATTGACAGCCAGTATCGTCCAATGAGTACAGGCTCCACCCACACCACTCCTCCAAATATGGTAACCTCTGGTTTCAAAAAAACAAGATGGCGCTGGTCCAAACTCAGGGCTTCAAAACGGCAGCTCGCAAACCAATGGACGACGGTATCTTTCTGAGAATCACATATTTTGTGTGTTGCATGTTTGTATGTGTTCACTTCATGTATGTCCAGTATGTGCTGTGATAAGTAAGTTAAAGTACATACAATTACTACATTTATATTTTAAATCCTGAGAAATTGTAATAAGATAAAAACCTTTGTGACATGCAATAATTCAGGCGACATTAGCCGAGGAGTGGGTTTTACTGGGTGATAAAATCCTGAGCTTTAGATTATAGTGTTGGTGTGTGAAGCACATCTGGGGATTTTGCTGCTGTTTCCCAGAAAGATGATGCTGGATGTAAACTGTGCTGGAGGCAGGTCACACACTGGATAAATACATTATTCACTGTCGCTGCTGCAGCTCAGAAAGACAAAACTCTTTATAATCACTTGTCATCAAGTTTTTACAAATGAATGTAGGGAAGAAACTGTTTGCACTGGATTGGTTAGAGGCAAATAAAGAGAGGTTTGGATGTTTGGAGGATCTGGACCAATGAAAAATAGATGTCAGCTTTGTGAGAGTTGATTTATAAACATGCATCAGTTTTCATAACTGTAAAACAATGGCAGGATTAAATATGTGTAACCAACACAAGTCCTTCATGGCTTCATGTTTACTTCATTGATCATGAACGAGTGACAAGTTTGCCTCCGGTTTATAGATTGTATCCAGTATTTTTGCATTATATCATTTACAATAGAATGAAATCGCATGGGGGCAGTGACGTTGATGAAATGAACTCTGTGTTTGTGTTTATTTGGGACTTTTGGATTTAGATTTTGAACTTCCTGTTTTACTTTGTAGTTCTTAACTGATGTCTCTTGCTTGTTTTACCTTCTGTATCCGTCCTGTCTGTCTCTTCTGTGATTGTCTGCTTCACCCTGATGTGTTTCCCATGGACGCATTTGGAGATGGGACGGCCTTGTCGTGGCTTTGAGACACGGTCTGTCACTCTGTCTGTTCGGTTTTCTGTTCCCAGGTGTTGTATAAATGCGTACATGTGTTTTCAGGACGGTTAAAGTCGGACGAAGGCGCCAGAAACAAAAAGACAACTCATCGTTTAACATGTCAGGATAACTGCGAGAATGAAACTGAACAGTAGGCAGTTCCCAGTCATTAGGTTCAAACATGGCTGCTAAAAGCTATAATAGTGTATCTGTATTAATGAATCACCAGCAGCAGTGCACACACACATACACACCAGCCATTCATCAATAAGTTCACAAGTGTGATTGGATGGAGTTTGCTAACAAAGTGCTTCTTCATGCAGAGGCAGGCACAGCAAGGAGCTTTCCAATCGGTGCACGGAGCCAAACAGCTGATGGAGACATGGACGGACAAGGAGCTCACACACACACACACACACACACACACGCACACACACACACACAGGCAGAAACAACAATTTTGCTTGCAGACAGTAAATTAAATGCTTATGGTTTGTATTTTACGAGGATTAAAAAAAATGCTTCTTCCCTAATATTTCAACTGCTCACATGCACAACTCATGCTTTAGTTGCTAAGGGGGGGGGGGGGGGGGGGGGGGGTATTGTACAACAATATTTTTAGTGTCAACAATCTGGCACCTGGTAAACACAACGTATACGCTAATTAGCAGCTTTTCTTTAATCCGTACTCCAGAAAGTATCGTGTTTCTTTTCAAGCACTATTTTCAGTTGCGGTTTAGCCGATGTGTTTGTTTGCAGACGGAAGCTTTTCAATAAATTCTCAGAGTGAAAACACAGATTGTTAGTTTCCCTCTCTACATCTCTTTGTACCTGTCGTTCTGATGCCTCCTCGTTACTTTTCTGTCTTTGTTTACACATCTGAAAATGAACTTAAATGAAAAGAGATTAAAGCCTCAGTTTGATCTGGAATTATCATGAAACAATCGATAACTTTCACTTTTTATTCTCACACCACTGGACTTCGACACCTGGGGCCTGTTCCTCAAAGCAGGATCTTTGGTTGTCGGGGTAACTTGAGGTTTAGGTTAAGTTAAGCAGGATATCATAAAGAAATCCTGCGTCTCTCGCTTCCTTACACAGGATGTCGTGTTCCTACTTGAGAGTAAACCGGTCTTCGCTGCCATATTTATCATTATATGGGAAACAAACTCAACCAGATTGTCTCGCAGCATAAACTGAATATTTGCATTTTCCCCAAATAAAATGGACTATTAATATTCATGCAAACACATTCGATGATGCAATCATCCGCTCTGAGTGTCCACCTCTCCTCTTGTTTTCCTCCCGTCACTGTTTGTCTCTGAACGCTCCTCCCAGCCCCCATCGCTCGGTCGGACGTGTCTTGTTATGCAACTGCAGGAATTCAAGCTGGTAGCCAGTTTGGCACTGATCTGCATGTGGCCGTGTGTGTGTGTGTGTGTGTGTGTGTGTGTGTGTGTGTGTGTGTGTGTGTGTGTGTGTGTGTGTGTGTGTGTGTGTGTGTGTGCGCGTGTGTGTGTGTGTGTATGTGTGTGTGTGTGTGTGTAGTACTACACTTGAATTGCTGATGTCATAGGCACTTTTCCACCGGGCTTTACTGTATGCTTTGTGTGTGTGTGTGTGTGTGTGTGTGTGTGTGTGTGTGTGTGTGTGTGTGTGTGTGTGTGTGTGAACCATAATCCCAACCCCTGCTGACTGCTTCTTTTAGATGGACGACAGAAACAAACAGTTCATCGTCTGCAGCGATGCAAATTAAATGGAAACAAAAAAGAAAAACGCTCGAGGGCAGTTTCAGAGAGAAAGACCTTCATCGATACTAAACAGTCCTGCAGATCGATACTGCACCGAAACACAAAGTAAAACTATTTCCGTCCACACAAGCGTTTTGTCTCTCTTTCAATTTTAATCCCCGTCCGCACTAACTGACCACTCACTTGCACTCTGCTCCTGCTGGACACCTGCATTGTGGTAGATTGTAAAAAAAAGCAGCTCGTCTCCTACCAACAGTTTTATCTTTGTGAAATACAGAATTTAGCTGCACAAGACTTGTGAGCAAAGATAAAAATTGGCAGTAACACTTGTAATTGATCTCCATGTTGTGTTCTACACCGGCTGAGGCTGGCTGATTTTCTTCTGTGTGACAGGCGCCATTACGAACCAGCGAAGGCAACATCGTGACCAAAAAGTGTTTCAAACTCAAACAGGGTAGCGTTTCCAACCTTCTCTGTTTTACTGGCTCTGAAACAGTGTGAAGTGGAGTGTGAACTCCAGGAGGATCTGTCGCAGAGTTAATGTAGTTTTCAAACAGAAACTTGGATGTAGTCTTAAATTTGTTCCTCTTTTAAAACAGTGCCAGAACCAAAGCAGACCAACTTTTTTTGTTGCCAAGGCAAACCTGTCCGAGCCAGATTTAGTTGGTTTCAAAGTTGTGTTTGTGTGGATTCTGTTTACTCACTTGCCCTCGGAGCCGTAGCTGTTCATGCTGTCCTCTATGGACTCATGACTGGCCTGACGGACCGTCCGACTCGGCATCTCGACAGCCAGACCTGTCTCTGTGCTCCTCTGGATGCCTCCCTTCAACTTCCTGCCCTCCGTGTCCACTGTGGGTGAAACCAACACAAATACATCCTGAGTTCAGCTGCAACACAAGTAAAGAAAACAGTATCGTCCTTGAAATGATTAGAGGTGAACTTATTGCTATTTTAGGATCATTACCTTCGCTATGGACGTTATGTTTTCATTGCCTTTCATTGAATTAGTAAAAAGCGACTGAACAGATTTCCTTGAAATTTTATGGAGGGTTGGGCCATGACCCACGGAACACCCCATTAAATTGAGCCGTGGATCCGTATAAAAGAGCGGATTCAGAATAATTTTTCCACCGTCTCTAGGGCATTCATCAACATCTTTGTAAATTTCAGAAAATGTTTGTGTATCTGCTGTGGGGCCTCGTTTCATTGCCTCCTGCCCTCAGCAGGATTTAGATTTTCCCCTCATTGCTGTTGTGGTGTAACTGTTAATGTGTTTTTCCTGCCGTGACCTCATCTGTGTCAGAGAAGGACGAGCACGGCGATGAAAAATCACTTTAACACGGCCGAGGACAAAAGCCCAGGATTCCCCCTCAGAGCGAAGACATACATCTTATTGCAAAATAGACCAGGAGATCGATGCACGGCTCATTTAATGGGACCGAGCTGCAAGGTGTTCTGTGTGTGTGTGTGTGTGTGTGTGTGTGTGTGTGTGAGAGAGAGAGTGTGTGTGTGAGTGTGAGAGAGAGAGAGTGTGTGAGTGTGTGTGTGAGAGAGAGAGTGCTGATGGAGGTTAGGTTTATAATGAAGTGCTCTTACAGGAGGTCTTTGACCTTGTTTTTAGAACAGGACGGGGAAGTTGTTTTCCTTTAATAGTGAGGACACACACACACACACACACACACGCACACACACACTCGTAATCTCACACGCACACAATCATGACTTCATTGACTTGCAATCATTTTCCGGAGATTTACTGTAACCTTGAGCATAACAACTACTAAACCTTCCCCTTATTCTAATAATAACCTAAACCCACCACTAACCTTAATGTCAACTTCAACTTCAACTTAACTTACTCTGAAATTACTGACATGTTTAAAGAAAAAAAGTCCCCATGTGCAAGTACACACACACACACACACACACACACACAGTACCGAGACCATGTGACACTGTTTTCTTTAAAAAGGTTGTGTGGTCATTTTCTTTTACTCTGAATTTTCTGACTAAAAGTTAAAATCGATGAATTAAGATCCATCTTTCTGCTCCTCCCTCCTCAGCCTGCAGCTCCTGATCAATTCCAGACGATGTCGTACCGTCTCTCTTTCTCCTCAGACAGTTTCAATCACCTTAATGGAAAGAAAAGTCGCTGGCACACACACTCCCACACACATACATACATACAAATTATGAAGTTAGTTCTGCAGTTATTAAAGAGCGACCTAGAATGGTTCTATTTCTATCGTGCTCACGTGGGACGGGCTGTTGGCAGATCTGGGTTAAAGCTCCTGTTCCCTGACTGGTTCTGTACGATCAGTGATCTCCTGAGCAGAGCTGCCACTCAGCTGCTGTCAGCACGACCCAGCACAAAGGTCAATAGAACCTGGAACTACACATACTGTATATTAGTATTACAGGAAATAATCATTCCACTTTAATCTTCTTTTGTTTTTTTGAAGCAATGTAGGTTAGTTTTCCCTCCGTCTGCTTGTGGTTTTCATTTCTTTAAAAGTCCTTGACTCCAGAGATCAGTTGGCAATTTGTTGCTTCTATCAAAAGTGGAAATGCAGACATAAACATATTTAATGGCGGTGGCAAACATTAGTCCTTCAGCAGAATTGAACCAGAGACTTTTTAGTGACATGCTGTGTGCGTAAAACCACCCGCAACCTTCACATCCATAGAAATCAAGTGATGCCGAGATAAAAATTATATTTTCTTGCTCAGAACGAACAATAAGAGACATCTTGTAAATGTTTATTTTTTATTATTATTATAATTATTTATTATTATTATTATTATTAAACTGTTCAGTCTGTCACAAGGTGAAACATTCACATCGGCCAAAACTGACTCAAGCTGAACTTGTACCCAGTGAGGACACCAGGCCACATTTTGTGGATTCCATTGTATTCAGTAGATATCTACACAAAAACAAAAAGAATGATCATTGTTCTTGGTGACAAAGGTCGTAACAATACAAACCTGCATTTACATGTTTCATTCCAAACATCCACTCAACGTTATCGCTTAGCCTGATTAACTGTGAGTTGTAGAGGACGGAAGCTTAAAGCTCAAGGGTTGTAAAGATTACAAGCAGCGGAAATTAGGTCAGAATGAAGTTTTAATGCTCGTGTGACCTGATGAGCAACCTGAACAGCCACATACAGACCCCTGGAGTTGTAAAATAAACTTCCTAATCCTAATCTTGCCCCACATCTGGATTTACCAGCCACCAAATCTGCTTTGCTCTCAGCCCTGCAGCCGAATGTGCACCATTGTGTTGAGAACAGTCACGAGTCATGCTCGTCTTTACCAGCATCAAAACACACACAGTTTACTCTCGTGAAACCAAACATCAATTCAGAAACACATCTTTTCACTCACAGGATTAAACTAGATACAGACAATGTTTCAATAGAGAGAATGACAGTTCACAGTCTTTAATAAAACCTGGAAAACATCCTCTTCTAAACTAAATACTCACACAAAGACCAAAATCTCCCTGATCTCCAGAACATGTATCACAGAACAAGACGACATGAACACAAAGAGTAGAAAAAACACATGTTCTCTTCTCTAGTCTTTATTTTTCTTCTGTCTCCTTCCTTTGCTCTGCAACACACTCATTATATAAACCTGGTCTATAACTTGTTATAATTCTCCCGCTTTCGTATTTTGTTGTATTGTATCTTTGTTAGTTGTTTTTTTATTTGCTTAGTATTTTATTACATATCTACTCCTATTGCCTATTTTGTAGTTTCTTTCCTTCACAGTAATTTACTCTATTAATTCATTATTAAAATACAACATATATAAACTTAAAAAGTTACTGAAAACGTCTCAGTAAAATGTAAATAGTGTTTTGTTAAAATCCAGTAAAATGTTTGAGCTGTTTTCTGATTATCATGTAATAACAGAAATCCACAATTCCTCAGCAGCCACTAAAGTTGTGCATTTGTTTACAAAGTAAAAGTGTTTCTGTTCAAGCATTGTCTTCATTTACATAATTATGTGGATGTCCTCTATTCTGCCGAAACTGACTATGCATTTACTCGGACAAAGGTTGTTGCTGTTTTGGGAGAAACACAACCTTATACAGTATTACACAGTATCTGTGCATCTGTCTCAACCCTGTGTTTGCTCGACAAAGTGCTCTTTTAAAAATACTAGTGGCCACAGCAGGGGTCCTACTTTGTAATAATGGTGCCCCAATGCAACGCTGCACAATTTATTGGGGGTAATGAGTGAACAAGGGAGTGATTCCGGACACAGCTTGTGTCATCGGCAGGGACGGAAATAAAGACACAGTTGCCAAGGACAATGATGTGGTTACTACGGAGACCATAGTGGAAGCTGAGCCCGTAGTGAGGACGCACAGCGGCATGTCATTTTCTACATTTCCGTGTGTGTCTGTGTGTGTGTGTGTTTGTGTTGCTTCCTGATACTTTGACTATAAGCCCTTACAGAGTGAGGACATTTGGGCCAGTTCTCACTTTCAGGGTTAAGACTTGGTTTTGTGTTTCAGGTTAAAAATAGTTTCAGGTTTTATTTTGTTCAAAAAGAAAGTGTGTGGTGTTTGTATTTCTCATATTGTGAGGACCTAAATCTTGTTTGCACATTATGAGGACTTGTGGTTCTTATGGGGACAAAGATTAACAATATGTTTATTGTCCATACAGGGAAATTGTCTTGCAGCCAAGATGTACACAAACACACATTCACAGACACACAACACCAAGAAGGAAATGGATGTAAGTCAATGTAATGTCCTCTGAAGTCAAAGATACAACTGTGTGTGTGTGTGTGTGTGTGTGTGTGTGTGTGTGTGTGTGCGTGTAGCCTCCTGTCCTCTCTCCTCACAGGTGTTGCATTGAGTCAGTTACATAACTAACACAGCAGGTGGATAATGGCGGGAGACACATCAGCCACTCTGTTCCGCTGCGACCCTTCCGTGCCGCTGATGGGATATTATCTCAGTTCCATTCAGTCCAATTCAACGTGCTTTATCTGTCGCAGAGTGAAAGGCAATCTTGCCAGGCAATCAGGATAAAAGATTAAAATTTAGCAGATCGGCAGCTTTTCTTATTTACAATATTTCTACAGTGATTCTCTTCATCCCCGACACTTTCCACACAACATCAGGTCTGTGGTTCCTCCTCCGTTCCTCATCGCTCTCAATGTCTTTAAGCTGTTTAACATCTTGTATTACGCCCTGTTCCCGCTAACGCAGATATTTAGCACACACAAAAAAAGGTTCCCTCTGCATTTGCGCCTTTCGTGCACGTCACGAAAACAAAGTGCACATTTTCAAAAACTCTGATAACTGTGTATCCAGGTGTCAATCAGAGCATTTGGGAAAGATTGACATCACAGTTTACTTTGCACATCCTCACTGTTGCTTTGTGTCATGAGCACGTCCCTGAAACAACAGCAATGGCAGCTTACATCGTGCATCACTGCACCACATTACCGACACTCACAGCCATCTGCCTAACTCAATAAACCACTGCGTTTTCCCCTGGTAATTTATTAATCATTAAGGTGGACTTTATCACCACCTGCTGGACAGGTATGATTTCGTAGGCGTTTTTGTGTTTTGAAAAACGAAGGTTGTGTGGACGGAGATGTTTTTCTAAAATAAAGGGGAAAATATCCACAGCATGACGAAGTCGTGGTCGCTCTGCCAGCTGAGTCACAAAAAAAGGTAAAAAAAAAAAGTCTCTTTCGATTGTAATGCCGAGGTTAGCATCTGCTTGGAAAGCCACGCTGGACCACTTTTCCCCTCTGTGACCAGCTGCTGTTTATTTGTTTCCAGATGTTTCAGGTCTGGTCCCTTCACATGAAATCTGGAAGCATATGTCGCCAGTCACAGGAATCAGAAAGTGTGTTAATATCCACTTTCATGACCTGATTTCTCCCCTTTCTCAAACCTATCTATGCCAGTGACTCACACCCGTGTCCTACTAAGGTCAAAACATGATTAAACATCTGCAAGAAAAGATTTCATTATCATGGATGATTGTAATATTTTACTCAAACACAATCTGCCTTCCTCTGTGCTCTGTACAGGTACTTCAAGAAAAGAAAAATGCATGAGAGAATAACGCACTTCACTCTCAAGTATCCTGGTGAATGTAGATCACAGTGTGCGATGCGGAGCACCCACTGTGATGTAGCACAAAAAAAGTATCTGAGGTGACGCACAAAAAGTTGTGATGTAGCAATCAGAGAGCGGGGACTCATTAGTTTGTCTCCCAGCAGAGAAACATTAATGAAAGCAGAACAGATACAAAAATAGCTGCTCCCCATTCAGCCAACACACTGACTGACAGACAGGGAGACTGTAACGAGGTGGGTCGCACCTTGTGGCCTAGTAAATGACTCAGAACTACTTTAGACCTCTGAGGACAAATACCACAAAGAGACCATGGTTTCTAGCAGCCACCTTTCCAAGCTGCAGGCTACGTCTAGTTAGTTAGTTGCTGGTTAGTAAATTAAGCTAAAGTTTATAATATTAGGTCTACAGTAATATAAAAGATGAGATACGTTATCCAAAGTGAAAATGTCACGTAGTTTTATAACAAACGTATCTGTGTAAGCTCACTAAAAACAAAGGCATATGAAGGATGAATAGGATTTTGGCAAGTTTTTACATGCTGATGCTTCTACAAGGTACAAAAGACAAAGTAAAAATGTCAAATAGTTTTTTACGACAAATTAGGCTATGTAAGCTAACATCAAATGTGTTAACATAAAGCTACACTTGGCTAAATATCCAGCAGGAATGTTTTTACATGCTAACGCTCCAAAGAAAAAATATCCACAGATCGTTAATAAAGATGGAAGAGACATCTGACATGAGATGTTTTGACTTCACTTGAACTTGGTGGCAAAACTTAGCTTTGCCTTTTCCCTGGTTGCTTTGTTTGTCTAGCGATGTGGAGAGATAAAGCATTGTCGAGTCTATCGGTTACACATTTCTATACATTTGAACAGCAACCTCACATATACGAGTCAGTATTTAGTATATAGATCCACGACTAGCTCACAGGGGAAGGGAGTGGGTACATGGGGGTAATCAAAGAGCTCCTAACGCTGCTGGTGTTACTGAAGCATTGTTCAGACTCTTCTTCCTTCTCTTTTGAACTCCTTTAAGAACATTTCAAAACTCTCAAACTTCACACACATCTGATGCTGTGTTGGCCCCGTAACCCCACACCGAGTTCCAAGCTAATGAAGACAGTCTGGGTACGTCTCCTCATCTGGAGAATAAGAATTAAACATCACGATGCATTTGAGCTCGACCTAATTTCACACACGCAGTCTAGGACGAAAAGAAGACGTCTCAAAATGCTTCTTCAGGTGAGATTCAGAACTTTCTAGACATTCATCTTCATTAAAGACATGCTTGCATTTCCGCTTTCTTTAAAAAAAAATAGTTATCTGTCAGTTCTCCAAGCAGCAAGTTATCTCTACATCTCTTGAACCACTTACTAAAACCTCTCCGTCTGAAAATCAAGCAACACAATGACGGATGAGTAAGTTGTTAAATAAAACAAAATAAATATACTGCAATATCCAGTGGGTAAAATTGCTCTGTCACCATCAGCCCATTCATTTCAAACAGAGAGAAATTCTGGTGTACGGTGTTCGTCAGAGTGAGACGGAGGAGAAAGAGCATCCTGGGAGGCACTGAGAGAGTTTGGCATTCATTTGAAAAATTACTTTCCCGTTGAGGTGCTACAGCCGATGATGAGTGATGACTAAGGCCGGAGATGAATAAGAAGCGGCTTTTTGAAACCTGGCACTGAAAGCGATGGGCGAAGCAGAATGTTGCGGGGCCAGAAGATGGAGTCAGAGCTTAATTACTTTATGTGGAAACGTATGTTAATAAGAAATGCTATATGCCAAGAAGAAGTGGTGCACAGCGGAAGACCATTAGTGAAGAACCATTTCTGAGTGCTGCAAGCCAGTAGAACAAAAACAAGCCATACTACCCAGTGGAATAACTCCTGTAGAACCTCATTTCCTGATACATCACTTCCTTGTGTACCACAAAAGTACAAGAGCAAACATCGCAGAACGAGAGGTTGGCACCATGTTGCTTTCATCATTGGCATCACTTGAGATTTCTCATAAAATAATCAATTTGAAAACCGTAACACTTTCATAGGGAAATGAAATCTTAAATAACAGCAGCATTGATGTTACAAAGTGTTATTAAACAAAAAAAACTAAAACGGTTCACCATGTGGTTAAAAGGAATCGATTCAAAGCTGGTGACACTGTTTCTGTGCATGAGTTGATTGATTTCACATGTCACACGTCCTCCTCTTCCCTGCCGGGGAAAATTTCTCCTGAAAATTAAAGTGGATGTTTTCAACCGTCTGGGCTCGGAGCAAATGGAGCGTCTCAGTGACCTGTGGGAAAGTTATTGATCGGCCCCGCAGCTGCCAATCCTCTGGTTAAACCTTTGTATTGATTAAACATTTTCTGTGGTAAAAGTTCACATTCATCATTGGTTTGTTAATGAGTTTTTCAAGCTGCTGCACTGAGACTTAGCTGCTTTTGTTTAGACACAAACACTCAACTGTTCTCGTGACACAGGAAAAACATTTGAATCTGGGGCGTGAATATTATGACCCTCATATTACATATTATAATACATCCTGATATCTAGATACAATTTTTGCAATCAATCAATCCAATAAATGTTGGACTCAGGGAAAACCTTGTCCTGCTGGTGGCGCTATATTTATGAAAAGATTCAGCGTCTGGGCCTCATGAATATACATCAATCTAATATTACTAAGATATGTCAGATTAAACCAAAATCGTTGACTAACCAAAGAGGTAAAAACAATGACACCATATAATCAGAATACAGATATAAGTATCGATAATCTATTTGCACCACAGTTCCATGTGTGAACCTCATGAAGTGCTTCTGAATCGAGTTTGTCCAGTAATTCAAACGGTGTTGGATCATTTTAGAATGTGACTCCACCAAGAACTTCAGCAGAAGCAATGTTATCGTCTGATGCAATAAAAGTTTTAAGGCGTAGCAGCTGTGAGGCCGTCGCCGAGTGTAGAGTGCTCAGGGGGGCGTTGGATAAAGCTCAGATAAATAAACTTTGATAAGAACTTCGGTGGTGAGCGATGCTCGTAAAAAATTAGCTTTTTAAGGTCAGGTCCCAGTTAAAAATGGCCTGTGTTGTCGATATGAAACCATTTCATTAGTTAAACTTGGCTTCAGGAGCTCTTTTGCAGCGTTTTCCTAATTTCATCAAGTCTTTGTTAGGGTTGTGTCTTCAGAGAAGCCTTTTCATTTCCTAAAGTCCTTGCTCAGGCATTTTCCTCATTTTCAAAAGTCCTTGTTGGACGAGTCGGTCCTCGGCGCTGCCCCGTGGATTCAGCACAGACCTTGGCGGGAACAAATCACCTCTGTGCCAGTTATAATAGAGGACTCTGGTGTGTGTGTGCTAGCACTTGTGCTTTTTGTGTGTGTAGGTGTGAGAATGTGTGTGTTCTAAATCATGTTAAATCTATCTATCTATTCACTGTAAAGTGATTTATTGCAGCAACATGTAAACTGTCCAATCATCGTTCCGCACTATAGTGGACTGTATACGTGACGGAGAATGAAAACACTGAAGTTTAAAGATCATCGTTTACATTTAGAGAAACTATTCGCAGTGTCTCTTTTTATTTCTCGTCTGTCTCACAGTGAATATAAGGAACCGCAGTGAAACAAACTTTATCAGTTTGTTGTCGAGCTTCAGCGACAGCAGGACTCTGGACGAGAAAAGATATTTCATCTTTCTGTATCTGTTCTCTTCAGTGATGCTGTCAGTCCCTTATTTTTGTATTTATTTCTAACTATAATTCTTCTTTCTCTCTCGGTCCAGCTGCTCACTCGCTCTTTTGTTCCTAATAATTGTGTCTTGACAATTCTTTTCTTTTCCAGAGTCCTGCCCTCGGTTTTTCTTTATATCTCCATCTCTCACCGTATAAACTCCTTTATCCCAACTACACAGTTAAACAACGTTTTATATTTAATTCAAAGCAATAAGAGGCCTCAGCCTGTGTATGGAAATGATATTCACAGGACATATTAAAGCCTGTGCAAATAAATAATGTATAAACACCCTTGACGTCAGCGTCCTCAGATCCTCCCAGCTGCCACCGCTCGGAGCAGATCCCAGAAGACGCCCCAGGGATGAAGCGATGTGTGACTGCGGCTCAGCTAACGTTCTCACAGCGTTACAAATGAATGGCTGCTTCACAACCTTTGCTTATATTTAGATTTTTACCTTTTGAGTGTTTAGCCCGATACACTTAAAGTAAAGTTGAGTAATTTATCAACTTTACTGACGGACATCTGCGAGTAAAACGAGTCCTTGACAAGTGTCCCTGGCACATGGACTATGAATAAAGATGGATGACGCATTTCCTCTTCCTCCCACTGTAAAACAATGAGGTCAAAATAACACTAACACAAATATTAGTGTGATAAAAACAACATAAAATTTGCCTTTAAATTTGGTCCATGTCCCGTCCACTAACATGGAGGAGGGACAGTTTATGACCTATCCTGTAGCCCGGGGACGAGCAAGACATTTTGGGCAGCTGTCATGACGTTCATATTAATTTACAGTCTTTGCCATCGCACTTTTCAACTCTATATATTCAAAACAACAATAGAATTAAGTTATGAAAATTCGAGATAGAGATTTATCTATAATCAACTGAATTCCTTTTCAAAAACAAACAATTCAAATCCCATTATGATGTTTAAAATCAGTTAAATATTGTATATACTAGTCAATAAAGTTACTATCTCTGAAATTCATCAGAATATATGAAAGTATCATGATGAATAAATGTCTTCAGTGATAAACATCACATTGTTCACTGAGCGGAGAGAAGACACGGAGGACATTGAGAGCGGTAACAAAATCACAGGGTGTATCTTTAAACACAGAAACCGCCGCGCTCTCGGATGCTTCCCCGCTCGTAAACACCGGGTGCAACAAACAGCTTGTTGCCAAATAATGAGTGGACGAGGCAGCGAGCAGCAATAAAGAGCTGTGTGCTGGAGAGAAGTGCTTTTTTTACTGCCCGGCCCTCGGTTCAGTCTGCAGCGCTTTACGCCTCGTCATAAAGAGACGGCCATTCTCTACGTGTCCTCACATTCACTTCATTATCACACCAAGGCAGAGGGAGACGCTGCCGGTCATTAGAGACGTTGTAGCTCCGCTGCAAGTGTGAATGCAGCTTTGTTTATTTTACATGAAAATGAAGAAATTAAGAAAAAAATAGGATGAAATTCGACATCACAGGCGTCTTTGCATCGGTCTATTTAGAAAACGCATTGACGAGAGAAGGGAGACGAAACATCTGGTGCCTTGAGGTTTGTCAGACGGTGTCACAAGTGTGATGTAAGCAGATTACAACAGTCAATTAGATTCATTAGTGAGAGCAGATTACATCAGAAGATCCCATGAAGCTCATTTATTTCAGATTTTCCATCTGGTTTTTTTCCACTTCATTTAATTAGCAAACGTGACACGAGAGAGACGAACGTGTGTTGCACAGTGTGTGTATTTTGTATTCCTCTCGTCACAGCTTAAAGAAACAAGAGGTGGAGGAAAGGTGCGGTCGTTTGCATCATCTTTGACGTTGTCACCGTTTCAAGCGGTGAAACGTAACTGTCCCGAACGCTCCTTCAAAGCCGTTCTTAGAATCCTGAGTGACGAAGGTTCAAACAGGTGGATCTCTCTTTGGCCAACCAACCCCAGGATTCATTCCATCCTGGTGACGAAGCTAACGAGCTAGCTACGCGGGTGGTTGAGCTGCAGTAAGTGCGGCCAATCAAAGTACGGAGCGATGCAGATAGGACGGTGACACAAAAGTAAAAAATGATGATATTTAACCAAAAGCTCCATCTCCAGCTCTGAGTTTATTAAACACGTTTTATTTAGCAAGAGCAGCTGAAGCAGAAACACTAGTTGTTACACATTGACTCTCCTATTTAAAAATGTTTTAATCAGCATTAGAGAAATTGCATTTCCTATAAAACATGAGATATGAGACAGCGAATGATCTGAGGACTCTGGACACTTGAACACAACAACATCAGAGCTTTTGAAAGTAGGCAGATAAAAGGAGGAGTGTGCAGATAAGAGGTGAAGAGGGAGGCGATGGGAGAAGAAGAAAAGAGTGAGAGGAAGAGTGTTAGCGGGAGGGATGACGACAAAAGAGAGCAACAGGTGAAGGAGAAGATTGAAAGGAAGAGGAGAAGAGAGCAGAAAATCAAGAGAAGTCAAACGAGAAGAAAATTAGGGGGAGATTTAAAAAAAAAAAAACGGATCATAATGAAAGGAAGATATAAGAACCTGTCGTTTAAAGTCTCTTCTTCAGTAATGTTTATATTTCACCGCTCATATCAGGCGATTTTACGATGGTCCTGAGCAGAGGGAGGATTTCACCTGTCAGCACAGACAATGGGAGGTGACTCGTCAGATCAACACATTCAAATTGCCTCCCTGTGATTTCCTGTCATTCTGACACAAAGCGCCGCTGTTAATCGTCGGTGGCGTTAAGAGCGAAGCTGTCATTCATTATGTAACGCTGTGTTTGAAGAGGGTTTCACCGCTGTTCGTCTCGTTTGTCTCACACTTGAAGTTCACATGACAACCGGACTTCCTGCTCTCAATCTGTCACAATGACGCCCGTCAGGACGGCCGAGCTCGCTGGAGGTGCATCGCTCAATATTACCTCCTCTTCTTTTTCTTCCACTCCCTCGTTCTATTCTCCTTCTTCTGTTTTCCTTTTCGACCCCGGCCTCCAACACTTTTGTTTAATTTCCACCGGATCTCAGGAGTTTATGAGGTCGAATCCAACTAATCACACAGTTTAAAATCCGGCTGATTAATTATAAAGGCATCGGTTGTTCTTGTTCACAGCAGTGAAAATCATTGTTGTCTGGGCTGTGGGTTCATTGAATCTCCTAATGAAGTTTTCTTAATTAAAAATAGGAAATTAAGCCTCTTTCCCACTCGTCAAAAAACCAGCAACACCCAACCTAACATCTTGCTTTTGTCCTGGATGCAATCAGCTTTGACTCAGGGGTCAAACGACTCCAATCAGCAGTGATGGAAACAAGACACCTGCGTGATCGTGCTAATTTATTGTTATTTTGCTAGCGATAGAGTTCGGTTCATCTTGTAACACCTGGGAAGAGTCGGACCAGGTCATCGAGGCTGAGAAGAGTAAAACGAGGGCAGAAGGGTAAAGGGTTCGAACAAACGAAGAACAAAGTGGACATGACGGGTAAGAGGGAATGAAACGTAAGATCTTTTTGCTGCAAAGAATCAGATCTGTTTGACGTCACATTACTTTATAACCTTTACCTCTCGGACCGGCTGCAGCAGCGTCTGTGCGTCGCCGTGAGAAACTGTTAAAACAACAAGTGCAGCTCCTGCATTAGACTCAAAACACGCTTAACACCTTCCCTGCTGCTGCCGACCACAATCCTCAGTATAACAAATGATCCTCTTCCTCCTCCTCCTCCTCCTCCTCTTCCTCCTCCCTATAGAATAGACCTCCTTTCCTGGCAGTCCATTTTTTACTCCTGACTTTTCTGGGTCGGCTCTGCAGCTCAGGAGCCCACCAGGGACCTCGCTCCTCCTCTCGTTCCCCCCTCTTTCTCCTCTATAACTCATGCCTCTGACACATGAATCCGCCCTTTTCACGTCACCGTGGCCACATTCACGAGGATAGAAATCTTTACACGTCTTTGTTTAAAACCTTTTCATTAAAAAAACGACTATTGTACCGTCCCAGCCTATTCTTCTGTCCTTCCTGCGCTGGACCTCCTTGTGCTTTGACGGCAGGAATGAAGACAGAGGGATGACAGAGGGAAGATAAGGGCGTGAGGGTTGAAGGAAGGACGATGCAAGAGAGAAAGGAAATGATGAGCAAAGACAGAGTCATTTTTATTTTTTCCATTCTCACTTCCTCCCTCCCTCCCTCCCTCCAGCCTCCTTCACCTCCATCACTCTTCCCTCCCATCCCTCCATCTCCCCCCCTATGCCCGGTTGATCTATGATTGATGCTGCTTTCCTTTTTTATTTCTAATTGCCTCTTTCGAGCCCTTTCCTTTCTTCTCTCGTCACTCCACCTCAGCTTCCTCCTCCCATCTCCTTCCCTCCCTCCGTCCGTCCTTCCTTCCTTCCTTCCCTCCCTCCCTCCCTCCCTTCGCTTCCACCTAATTCGTGGAAGATTAATGTTCCAGTTCCTCCCACAACAAGTGACATCTCATTACCGTTTGCGGCTATGTCGATGCCATCGTACCTGATGCGTGTTCATACGTCACACAGTCATTTAGCCGACACTCTCATGACTTATTGATCTACAAACAGCCTCAGTGTCTTTGGGGGGAAACTTGGATTCTGGAGGAACCTTTGACGTTTGTCTCAGTTAGAAACTTGACCCTCAGCCTTCGTAGACCACATGCACCTCACGCAGGTTCTCAAATAATTCAACCGTGCAATAGTCATGTTTTATCCGTGTAAATTAATTTCATATGTGTGCAATCCTGCTGTACACCATTTAGATTGTATGTATTATTTTTTACATTTCCTTGTGTTTAAATTGTAAATTTACTTATTCATTGCTTTTACCAAGTGTCTATTTTTACTATTCACTTTGTAACACGGCTAATTTCCCCACGGTGCGACTAATAAACCGAAATTTAAGAGTATGAACAATTTGGTGTGGATGCAAATAAATATTAAAATCTTTTTTCTTACCTTGTGTGAATATTTGATCTACGAACAGAGAAGTGGACAAAATATAATCTAAGTTTGTCTCCTGTTCTGCCCGTATATATTTAGAGGTTATATTTTAATTGAAGAAACAAGCCAGAACAGGCGAGCGGGGGGGGGGGGGGAGTACTCCTCGTTAAATCACTTAAATATTATTTATTATAAAATATTAATAAATCTATACATTTGCTTCCTTATAGTTTTTTTAAGTACACTTGTTAAAGTATCATATGATGTATTGTGATGTGGGATTTGTAATGAATTGACAATGTCAGTGTACTGAAGTGTAAATAAAAGCATAGTAAGAATAAATATTGTACATGGTAAGTATAGTATAGTGAAAGTATAGTAACTACTGTAAGTTTATAAACATAAATAATTACTAGATACTTGAGTATTTTCATTCTGTGAAGCTCGAACTCTTCCTTGCAGATGCACTTGTCGTGAGTCAACACTTCATGGAGTCGATAAATCACATAAATCACTGTGAGGAGTGTGAACAACTCTTCAACAAGCTCATAAATCACTTGTACAAAGTGCAGATTATTGTGTTGGCAGTTTGAATTGTGTGCAGCTGAGTCCGTGACACAAAGACACGAGTCTGGGATTCGCAGGATGAGGGTCAGTCACCTGGACATCCTGAGGAGCTTCACGATTAGTGAAAGTGACGTGAGAGACAGATCTAATGTAAAGGCTTCTGCTGCAGCGCCAAGTATTTAAGTGAAAACAAATATTTGTACAATCTTCTACGAAGTGTTTGCATGATACTTTATTTTTTGCAACTTAAGATCACTCTGTGATTGGGACTCAGCAACATGAGAATAATTTTATAGGTCTGCGCAGTTAAAAACACAAGTAAACATCTTCTTGGACTATTTGTATTGACCCTGTCAGTGTGTGTATGTGCAAAATAACTCAACAACACATAATTGGATTTTCACCAAATTTGTTGTGACTATTGCTTGAAAGTGTTTCACCAGATGATTTACTTTTGGAGCTGATCGGTCAAAGGGCAACAAAATAATGTGCAAAACTTCACATGAAGTTAAAACATTATAAAGTCATGTAGTGTAGTATAACGTTAATGTTTGCAAGGAAATTATTGTCAGCATTGAACAGGCAGGAAACAGGTTCAAATAAAAGGCAGCAACTGGTTTCCTATTTCATTTCTGAACTGGAAAACTTCTCCATTTAAGCATCGACCTCACCACTTAACTTTAAATTCCTCAGCTGCCGAGTACGAGTGGACATATGTGATCTGGCAGTTATCAAGAAAAACGTTACCAGAGGTGGAAGAACAGAAGATGTGAGGGACGGTAAATCACGTCTGGAAAACACGACACTGCTGTGAACAAGTGTGCGTGTGAGTGAGTTTCTGCTTCACACACAGTGGACGCTGGATGTTGTTTTGAGTCAGATGAGACGGATGAGAACATTTAATTTGTCAGGTTTTACATTTACTGTGTGATGCAGGAGAATCACCTCAGCTGTCAGTCTGACGCCTGAGTCGCTATAACACATTTGTAAGTGTGTGTGTGTGTGTGTGTGTGTGTGTGTGTGCGAGACGAGAGAAAAATAAAAGCAAACACATAAATTCAGGTCAGAGGGAGAGATGTGAGGAGACAGTAAAATAAAAGACAAAGAAATGAAAAGAGAAAGTGATTAAAGCCCAATTTAAAGTGGAAAGACGGAGTTAACCTGCAAACAGGATTATGAGACCACAGAGTGACGAGAGGACGGAGAGAGAGAGTGGAAAACTCGGCCGAGAGACAATGAGACAGAGCAGGGGAGAGAGAGAGAGAGAATTAACCTGCAATCAGGCCTCTATTTAGCTGCAGTCAGCCACAATCAGCAGCCATATTAGCATTTAATTAGACTGAGAGCCACAAACCTTGGCCTGCCGCTCCGCTCTGATTACCTCACACACTGCTTTCATATGTGTGTGTGTGTGTGTGTGTGCGTCTGGAAACACACGTTTGTATTAGTGAACGTACAAATGGGCGTTTAAAGGGCTTTTGATTTTGATTGGTTTCGTTTTGCACGGACACGCCCAGAATAACATCGACAGGTTGGAGTCCTGAGTGTAAAAAGAAGGATTCGCACCTTCTGACAGGGGATTCATGCCGCCCAGCGTGCAGCCCTTCATCACACTCCTCTGTTTGGCCTCAGTCAACACAAACATGAACCTTGGAATCGCAAGAAGCTTTGGTGAGGATGTGTCTGTGTGGTTTAACACTGAGATGCCTCAACATCACTGGGATTTAAAAACTGCACGAATCTCAGAATTAAAACAGGAAAAACCAAATCTCGTGATATGAAGTTTATGTCCTGTATAACAAAGACTGTGAATAAAGATGGACGACGTGTCTCTGCTTTCCTCCCACTGTCTAGAAAACAAGCCAAAATATGCCGGATACAAACGCTGCTATTTCGTGGTTTTGAAGCCAGAATCGAAGTCCTGCTTATGCAGCATTAAATATAAAATTTAAAAACAAACTCATCAGTGAACGTGAACGTGTGGTGTTGTGAAACTAACTGATTAAGAACCTCTGGACATTCTCAGGAGAAACTGCATGTGAGAAGGCAAATGTCCGAGCACACTTACATACAATCAAACCTACATCCGCCTGATTCATGCTTTTTAAAATAACTTTTTTAAACATTTTTGAATTTCTCATGACGCCAACCCTTATTTGTCACTGACCCTATAAAGTCATGTTGCAGCTCGTTCAGTCAAACTCATACGATGAACATTTCTACAGCACAGGGTGAAAAGGAAGGTTTAAAAGAATCTGCTAAGTTAGCAACACTAGCCTCCATTTCTGGCTCCATTGTCATGTCGGGCCGCTCCTGTCATCTGTTGTCAATCAACGTGTTTATTCATTAAAACATCAAATTGCTGAATTGTCTTTATACGTGATTGTTTTTAACAGGACTTGCTGCTACTTGTTTTTCCAGAGGTACTCGTATATAGGCCTTCACTCATAATACCCGTTTATCTTGTACTTCAGAACAATCCGGTACCAACGTTTTTCACTTGGATTCATATGACGGGAAATAAGCAGCAATGTAGTGAATAAAAATAGTCCAGATTAAAACATGTTACATCATCGGATGCTTTCGATTCGAGGAAATATTTGATCTCATCAAAGAAGAACTGACATAACCTCAGGTGTGCAGCGTAGTTTTTAGATAGTCAAGTAAGTATAGACACACACACACACACACACACACACACACACACACACACACACACAGAGAGAGATCTATTTAATCTATTTAAATCCAAACACTATAGACGGACATGTGACTTTCTATGTCCCGGTTTATCACATCATATCTCAATGTTAACAACTCATATTTCCACTTGCATTTAATCTTCAGAATCACATATGAATCATTTTCCCTATAAAACCTCAGGTCAGTGAAGAATCTGCAGTTTTCCAGTCTGGTTCCATCCAGGAAGCAACATATTTTCATTTTAATGACAAAATAATCAAATCATCACTTTTCAGAAGCTGCAGCCAGAGAATGTTTGTCTTTTTCTTTACTGGCTTCCATCCACAAACCCAAACCGCTGACGATTCATATTCTCTGGGTCGATTCATCTATTAATTAGTTAATTGTGTGAGCTCTAAATGAGGTTGGCAGTACCCAGAGGATCAGACACTTACTTAGGTTAAACATCATTAAATAGAAATGTAAATTGTGCATATTGGGGTAAGAAGGTGTCTTCGTGAACGTGAACACTACACAATGTTTTTACAGGACGTGTGTGTGTTTTGCAATGTGATTTACCAAGTGCGACTCTCATGCTGCCTGACAGGTGACAAATGTCGTGCTGCGTGTGTCCCATGTTTTATGTATGGCCTCTCAATTTTGTTGTGGTTGTGTGCATGTGTGTGTGCATGTGTGTGGGTCATTCCCACTCACCCCCATCATCCTCGTCGAAAGAGTTCATGCAGGGGAAGTAGATGGCGAGGGCCTCGAAGGACGCCGACAGGCTGATGCGGCTCTGCGATCGCTCCATGTAGAGGCCCGCCGTCGGGCCCGGGTCGGCCGGCTTGGCCAAGCGCGGCTGGGCATTCTTCACGCGGAGTACGGCGCGCGGCGTCTTGGATGGCTGTCAGCTGCCCCCAACGGCAGATCCACCTCACCCCGAAAAGAAGAGTCGCGCAAGAAACCCCCAAGATTCTCACACCGACCGAAATCGGCGCAAAAACTTTATCGCGGTGAAAGTGGCGGGAAAAGTTGACGTCAAAGAGCGATTTGGATGTTGATGCATCAGATGAGATGTAATTTCCACTGGTGCAGAATCATCCTAGAAATAAAACTGGGCACCAAGATATGTTTCTGTTTGGTTCACGGTGTTTTTCAACTGAATATTTATCTATGGCTTTGTGTGGCAGAGTTATATCTCCCTCCTGCTGTCATCCCTTCTCTAGTTTGTGGATTCTTGTTTTGCTTCCGTTCTCAGGCAGATGCTGGTGCGCATCCTCCTCTTCATCCCCGTCTCCTCATCAGAAGTCTGATGGACTTCCTGACGACTGAATCTTACCTGCGTCTTTACGCCGATAAAAACCTTATCTCGTCTTTTTTGGTTTCACGGCGAAACTCCCCGAACTCTGCATGTCAATCCTTCGTCCTCCACCTTTTGATTGCTCTGGTCGTTCTTCAGATCCTGGCGGAGGAAGGACGGAGGATGGGAGGAGACGCTGCTGGTGGTAGAGGTGATGTTGACGCCCCGCTCGAAAACGTGTTGCTCTCAGACTGAATCAAAGCTTCTCGTTGGCGTCTGACAGCGTTGTTGTTTCCTCGTGCACCGACACAGCAGAGGAGCAGAGAACCTGACTTTCAAACCCCCCCGGGAGACGGCAGCTGCAGGAGCTGCTGCAAATCTGCTGCTTCCCCGAGCCCCGAGCATCAGTTGCAGGAAATGCAACTGAGGGGCAATCTGTTGCTTCTGCTTTGAACTGTATCGCAGGTGATGCTCTGCTGCTGCTGGTGTTGTTGTTGTGAATGGTCTCAATGTTGAGTTGTTGTCAACGACGTTTCCTCGGTCCTCTGTTGCCGTGCCGATGCTCGGCTGGCTGTCTGCTCCTGAGACGGGAAAGGAGAGAGAGAGAGAGCGCGAGAGATGATGAGAGCGTGTAAGAGAGAGAGAGAGAGGCTGCACTGTTTTTAACAGCTTGTGTCTGACTGGACTCATTCACTCGCTCTAGAGTGGGTGAGAGAGGAAGCGAAGGAGAGGAGGAGGGAGGATGGAGAGCAGACTGTTGCTGGCTGTGCAGCCAATCAAAATGGGGATGAGGGAATATGGGTGTGGCTTGGGGGAAGTGGAAGTGGAGCGGAGCACGGCAAGTTTACAATGTCTCTCTCCCTTCGTCTCTCTCCCTTCGTCTCTCTCTCTCTCTCTCTGCTCACTTCCTTGTGGCTCTCTTTTCAAACAAGGATCTTAAGAAATACAAACACATATATACAGTATATATATATGTATATATATACATATATATATATATGTATATATATTATTACTATTGGCTATAACTGAAGTATAAGCAACCTATTTGTCAACAAACATGACATGGAATGTTTTTTCCTGCCTCGTCCACCTCTGGCTGCATGTGCTGGATGACTCACTTCACCTATTGATCCTGGCTGTTGTACACTTTTCGAAATAATTACGAATAAAACCAGCCTCATAGACACAACATGACAAACTGTAAATAACGATAAGTATTTCTCTTTGACGATGACCATGATCAAGGAACTCAAAGGCTCCTGCAGATTGTTGTTTCCGGTGTTTTCACAGTTGTCTAAAGACCAGTGTCAATTAGACAAATTCACTAATGCAGAAGACTTTACAAAACGAAGACGACCAATCAGGCGTCAATCTGTCTTTCTTCATTCCGTGTCTTCATCTCTGTTCTTCATGCGCTCGTTGCCTCTGCTCCTCATTTCTCCTGTTTTCTGTGTTGCAGAGAGAAGATGTGTAATCAACAGTGTTTCACAGGGCTCCATTCATTTTTCTGCCTCCATAGATAGAAGCCATAGGGGACGTGCACACACACAAACACACACACACACACACAGACCCACAAACAGACACAATGCATCGTATATACACACATGTGGACAAAAAAACAGTTTTTGCAAATGTAATCACACACACACACACACACAAACACACACACACACACATGCGCTCGGGCAACAGTCGGCAGAAATGATCAACTTGTTTTCGTGTCCAACAGCCGAGTTCATTTCACAATGTCAGCCAGACAAATGATTGGTCAGAGAACAGCGGCGCACTAATACATCACTGTACATTTATGAAAATGTCACAACTCTGATCTTTTCATCCACGTCCTGGCTCCTGTAAACACACTGATTAAAGACCAACACCAACTTCCTGCAGATTAATAGTAAAGTTACATGAAGTTAATTGACTATAGAGCAGTGGAGAGAATTAGTGGCTTCAGTCTGAGGAGATGTTCAAAATCCTCAGTTTCTATAGACTCTGCATTTTTCTACTATAACGCCTGGGGGTCATTTTTCCTGTGGTCATCTTTTACTTTGATTAGAAACCATCTGCCGCCAGAAGTAACAGCTTCAGCTCAGATTTAACAACATGGCGTCGTCTTCATCGTCTGTCCGACAAAGCGGTTTTATACATTTGTGTTATTTTCCTCTGTTCTGATCCACGGCTTCACAACTTAAAATGCTGCTGTTTCCGGTGTTACAGGTTATTAATTATGTGCTGATCATTATTTCTACAGTTATGATCCTGAAATTCACAAGTAATAAATCAAAATATGTAAATGTATGAATAAGACCATCATTGACTTCCATTGACTGTTTATAAAGATGGACGACGCGTTTCCACTTCCTCCCACTATTCAGAAATGAAGTCGCAGACAAAGTAAGTCTGTAACGTACACTATTTTTTGTTTGAAACTGTAAAAGTGACGAGCAATCCGAGATTTACGTTCCACCAAAACACAGTCTGATTTGCGGATATTTAGAAATAGAGGCAGACAAAATAAAGACATGTGGGAAGTTATTCTTTAAATCAAACTCAGGCAAAGAAAGAGGATGATGATGAGATAAAAGGTTAACAGAGAGTGAATAGGATCCAAACAGACGATACATGGAAACAGTAAAAAACTAGCGTGGATGGCAGCAGCAGGACACATGGAGACGCAGAGAGCGAGAGACAGGGGGTCTGACGGAGCAGCAGATGGGGGAGGGAGGCAGGGAGGCAGGCAGCGACACGGAAAAGGCGGAGACAGCGGCGGAGGCAGGTACTTGTAGTAAAAGGTCAATGCTCCTGTGATAAGGCGTGCTTGGACAGCATGCTCACGGCGGGCCGCCAAGCGCTTGTCAACACGATGGCGGTGCACTTCACTGGCCACGGTAGCACACAAGGACAGAGGCAGTGTAGTGTAAAGAGCTTTTTATACGACGCTGCTGACTGAAAATAACACAGACACGAACACAGTATCTGACATCCGTGATGTAAAAAGGCCGTCAGTAAAAGTGTCGTCCTCTCGGGGCAGAAAAAAAAGAAAAGATGATGATTAATCTGCAGCGGACTGATAAGTTTGTTTATCGACAATTACAAGTTTTATTTGCTGCCGAGTCTTTTTTATGGACAGATTTTGCAGAATGAACGAAAAGTGAACACAAGCTGACGGTTGAGAGTTGGAGGGACGGTGCTGGGTTTTGTTGAGCGTCACAGTTTTTACTAAAGCTAAAAACAATAGAAAAATACGGCTGATCAGGCAAAATTATTGTTATTTTTACTAAGCAGAGGTTTGAGAGAAGCAGAAAATACCTCATTCATGTTAGTGGATGGGACATGGGCCAAACCTTATCACACTGATGTTTAAGTGTAAGAGAAACTAAAGTTATTCCATGAAAGATGTTTGAAACCTGAGGCTGAGTCATGATTGGTTGCCCACTTGTGTCAGTGGGACCTTGATACCACAGCTCCACTTTACGATCACCACTGCACAGTCTGACGTCAAAAGGGCAAGATGGCAGTTGGTTTCTGGGATTGCTTCATTTTTATATGGAGGGTTATGTTTCCTTTAAATCCAGGATCAAAACATGAGCAGACAACTTGTGTTGCTCCTGAACTTCTTCAACAAGCCATCAAACAACTGACAGCGTCTGGAGCCACAAAGGCTTTCAGACGACTTTTTCTTTTCACATAAACAGACTTTGATGTGTAGAAACGAATCCTTTTTGCACGATTGCACTTCTGAAAGTAGTTTCTTCACCTGTCACGGCACTGCTCAGGTTCCAGTTACGAGAACACAGGCTGAATCAGTTTAGCCACCACGGGCCACTTAAATCACCCGATAACAACCTTCCAGGCCTGAACCTCGACCTGCAGAGTGAGATCAGGACGGGGCACGGAGGTCACATACAGCCTTATTACTTTGCTGCAAGCCGGGGCGTTGCCAAGGCAACAGCAAGCTGCAGCAGCGACGACAGGATCAGCTGACACTGATGTGAGATGACAAGACCACCCAGAAAGAAGGAGCGCAGAGAGAGAGAGAGGGAATTAGAAACAGAGAGAAATAGTTAAGGAACAGGTTGAGGATATGAAGACGACTCGTAACGTACGGCGTGAATTTAAAGTGACGCCAAAAAAACTGATGGGACGGGATTGGAAAAAAGAGATTTAGATAAACCGGAGAGGAAAGATATAAAAAAGAATAACATGGAGGGGTCTCATCAGCGTTCATATCGGTTAATTTTGAAATCTCTCCAACTCTCAGCTCACTCACACACACACACACACACACACACACACACACACACACACACACACACACACACACACACACACAAAGCCATGTAGTCCACTGAGATTATGCAATTGAATGTGTGTTATTCAATCATAATCCTGCCTCGCTGGGTATTAACATTTAAACTTTTATAAGTCGAGCAGAGCAGGTCTAACGTGCTCTGTTATTCTTCTCTCCTGTTTTCACTCGTTCCCATTCTGTCTCTATGTGAAACTGCCTAATCTTAATATCCTTATCAAACGCAGCCTCTGAAGGATGCGGCTCTGGTTTAGATTGTGTGTAACCACTGTGGTGCATCAGCATCAATGCAGGGATGTCAGGATGTCATTTCCACTGATATCTATTAACAGCACACACACACACACACACACACACACTGACGTCAGTCTGTCAGTCTTGCTGTGTCTCTGGAGTCCATCCAGCGAGAGACAGACGGCTGAACAGCCAGAGGTAAAGATCTGCACTGAGTACCCAGAGAGACAGTGTGTGTGTGTGTGTGTGTGTGTGTGTGTGTGTGTGTGTGTGTGTGTGTGTGTGTGTGTGTGTGTGTGTGTGTGTGTGTGTGTGTGTGTGGTGTGTGTGTGTGTGTGTGTGTGTGTGTGACATGATAAAATGTTATCGACTGACACTGACTAAACACACGGTGCTTGCGTGGTTTTCAAGTTAAAATGTAAATGTGTCATGTGAGGACTTGGTGTGACGTGTAGTTTAAGGATGGGGGTGAAAAGTCTCAATACTCAACACCTCCATCACATCCACCTGTAACAAACTCCCTTTTATTTTCCTTCCCTGAAACCGAATCAATACAACCATCAGTCGTTCCTGAAGAATTGCAGCCTCTTGTCTCTGCCGTTAAATCGAACCTCCTCCTGACTCACACTCCTGCTGCTCCCGCTTCCAGAGAGAATACATCACACCGAGGAGGAGCTGGTGTTTTAAGACTTAAAACAAAATTACACATCTCATGTCTCTGTGAGATTAAACAACGTTCTCTTCACTGTGATGAGGGGTGAGGATGGAGAGAGCGACAGGGGAGGGATGGGGAGGAGGAGAGAGGTAGAGAGGGGTTAGATGTAAAGGTAGAGGCATGAGGGAAGAAACACTTCATCCTCAAAGACAAATCAATGTCACCTCTATATTTGCACACACACACACACACACACACACACAAACAGCTGCACAGATCACGTGCTGGTGCAAAGCTGCTCACCTCCCAATGTCCCAACACACACACACACACACACACTGATAACACAATACAGCTCAGTTGTATGTTGGAGCCTATATTGTGTGTTTTGGTGTTCAGGCATTTTAAGACACTTTTCAACCAAAAGTAATCAGAACCTTTCGTCTCAGAAACAGAACTAAATGGTTCCTCAACAACTTGGCAGATTTGGCAAATTGTCCTGCAGAAGTACACAAACAACCGATGTCTACAACAAGCTGTTCCACTGTGGTAATGCAGAAGACTTGACAACAATGAAGACGCTAAATGGAGCAACGCAACAACATGGAGGAGATTCACACAATGATGCTGTTTTTATTCTGACAATAAGGAAACTGATGTTCGGAGCTATTGCAGAGACTGGGCAGCTGAGTGCTCGACCAATCAGGTAGCTTCAGCACTGCAAGCCCCACCCTAAAGGTTCTGATGCTGATGCATTGTGGTTAATGTAGGCAAGGTAGAAGTGTTGAATAATACTATAAAACATGAACACACGTTGTCACTTTTAGAGAGATTACGTAGACTTGCATCAATTTCCTGCTAAACCTTAACCCTGACGCGTCTAACCTCACCCCTTAACCAAACCTTCTGCACACACACGCACATGTACACACACACACACACACACACACACACACACACACACACACACACACACACACACACACACACACACACGTAATGGACCTGGGTCTCTCTGTGCTGCAAATTGAATCTCAATCACATGTTGGGAAAGTCCCACGAGAGAACAGGTTCAATTCTTCATTCTGCTCTATCACTTACTCTACGTGTGTGTGTGTGTGTGTGTGTGTGTGTGTGTGTGTGTGTGTGTGTGTGTGTGTGTGTGTGTGTGTGTGTGTGTGTGTAAATAATGATTTTGTGGCCACGTGACTGTGTCTAGGGGGCAGCTAGAGAGAAGAGGAACTGAGGGATGGAGAGTAGACGAGAAGAAATTGGAACAAGAGAACGAAACGAAGAACAACTGAACCGAGACAAAAGAAAAAACTTCTTCCCGTTAAATTGTTTTAAAACAGAAGAACAAGTGGCAGATGGTCAAAAGGATCCAGAGAAAAGAGGAGTATTTTCATCCTGTAGAACTGAGACCATCTGTTTCTCTGCGGTTGTGTTTACAACCTGAACCTAAAACAAGTGACTCACTATATTAATACAGCAGTTTGAGTTTGTTGATACCGTGACGAGTGTTTAGGATTAATTCAGTACCTTATATTTAAAGTAATTACAGGCTTTTATTTGAAATGAGTCATTTTATTAAATCAGAAAATGAAACTACATGTTACAAACTTTGAGGATTCATCTGTCATCGTACTGTGTGAGCATTGAGGGTCGATCATGTAAAGAAAAAGAGGGGATGGACGACACATGTTCAGTGTTTTACTGAATTAACATGACGAACTCTGGCTCAAAAAGATGAGCGCGAGTGTATCAGATTTATTTTGGCTTCATTTCTGGAAAGTGGAGGAAGCAGAGAAGCGTCGTCCTCGTAACTTCCACACTATGGGTCGCACTTTGTATAGTCACATTCAAAAATAATCATCATTATGTTAATCGCAGGTTGTACACAAAAATACATGTTTGACCAACTTAGAAACGTACTTCAATTGGTAAATGTGTTAATATAACTTAAACTAAACTTTATTCATCCGTGTTTTACCACCTCAAGTAACTTTTTAAGTTGCTCCAACAACTGCCACTAACCTTTGGAGATTTCTCATGTTATTTCCTCACTCTGAGGTTATTTGGGCGCGTTTACATGACGCCTGTGATGTTACCACTCACTGAATGTATGACATCACTGAGACGCCGTCACTGGCCGTGGCTGTTTGTGTGTGATGGAGATATTTAAAGAGAGTGTGTGTGTGTGGTGTGTTTTCAGTCTGCAGGGAGAAGCAGGAGACGCAGGCACAGATGGAGAAGACACACAGAGTGTTTGTTTGTTTGTTTTGTGGCAGAAGCCTCTTTTTATTTTTGGCAGACATTAAATATCCACGGATTCCAATAGAGCTACAAAATCTAAAATTATTTTGAAAAACCAAATCCCCTTGATCGCCCCCTGGTGGCTGGCAACAGTAAAGGTCAGAAACCCCGCCTCCTCCATGTTAGCAGATGGGATATTGGCCATACCAAAAGAAACGTCATTTGAGGTAGTTCTGTGATGGACAAATGAACAGAGGACTGTGTAATTGTATATTTACAGCCTGGACTGTCACAAGCAGATTTTCAGACGGATCTACGGACAGAAGACGTTTTTATCACATTAACCTGCAGTTTGTGAACCTGTGAACGTTGTGAACATTCACTTACCGCTCACACGCCAACACAACAGCCATTAATCCACAGCTCTCCCAAGAGATGATCCAGGTGGACAGTGTGTGTGTGTGTGTGTGTGTGTGTGTGTGTTTGTGTGTCCCTGTCCTCTTGTCCATGTAATGAGTGTGTGTACTGCACTGCAGGTACAGCAGGTCCTGTAGGGGCAGAGGGAACCATCCTGTCAAGGACACAGATGCTGCCTGACCATGAGCACACACACACACACACACACAATATGGTCGTCTCTTCCATTTCCCTCTATTGAATGTCTTTGGGCCCAGTGGACAGTGATGTTCTTCAGCTGGTCGGTTTATTGACTTATCCATGTTAATTTGACTCAGACCGACCGACAGCCGGGATGACGACGGTCTTGGATGGATGTGACCTCCTGAGGACCTCAGGTTATCAAAATATGACATTTTGAGTGACTCATAATGCAAGAAAAGAAAAAAAACATCAGGTGGGCAACAAAGAATTTCTGAAATATTCCAATATAGAGGTGATTTCCATTTCAGTGATTGAGTCGTTTATGGGGGACGGACTCGATAAGTATTCACTTCTTCCTTCTTCCTTTTCGAACAAGACTTATTGACTTTTCACTTTTTCTTCTTTGCAGATATTTTTATTTTAAACACGTTTGAAATAAAAATCTAACTTAAAAAACAAGAAGTATATTATATGTAAGAGTAAACAGTCTACTAACCCTATATACAGAATCTGTTGGCATGGAACAAGATTTGGGGCCAGGAAGTCTTCTGGTCTCCGTTTACCCAATCGAGTTTGAGCAGGCTTGGGTTGCCCGCAGGAGAAGAGGCGATGGAAATGCATCGAATATCGACTATTTTAATTCGTCTGCTTCATATGCAAATAGATGTTAATTAACCAAAATGTTGTTCGGAGCTAAAACACCAACAAAAATCACTGTTGGTGTTTTGTGTGGAGAAACATTCGACTGTAAACAGTGAACAGCTAAACCAAGATGGAGTCTTGTTTATACACTGTCCACACTGGAAACCCCAACATATTGACCTTTGCCCCCTGAGGCTAATTCACGGGGAGACGGTCGCCGATGGGCTCGGGGATTGATCTCAATTCCACAGAGTGAATAAAATATTCATGTTCCAGTTATTGAGCTGTGAAGCATTGAGGGGTTCTGCTGCATCTGGGTTCATTGAATGGTCAAGATAAATAAAAGCCGATGAGTCACACTTACACATAACTTTGAATAATTGTTGCTCCCAGCTTGAGATGAGCACATTGTGTGGAGCCGCAGTATCGAGGTGCCACCGATGCACACGCTCAACCAATCGTGAGTCAGTCTCAGCTGTCAATCATGACGTTTCTCCCCGTTTTTAAAGAATCACAAATGTGATCAAAAAACAAACTTATTAATGATTCATGGATCTCGATGAACACATGATCTTCATCACACTACATGTATCTGCAGTCCTCACATCTGAGCTGAGGACTTTGAAACGACGGCTTCTCCTGTGAATTCAGTCGCTGTTATTCCCTCCTCGCTCTTCCATCGTCACCTGAAGTCCTCCGTCTCGAAGGCCGATGCAGGGCTCCTCCTGTCTGTGCTCCTCCTGTCTGTGCTCCTCCTGTCTGTGCTCCTCCTGTCTGTGCTCCTCCTGTCTGTGCTCCTCCTGTCTGTGCTCCTCCTGTCTGTGCTCCTCCTGTCTGTGCTCCTCCTGTCTGTGCTCCTCCTGTCTGTGCTCAGAGGCCCAGGGAGCGAGGATACGTCCTTCACCAGAGTCTTTATCCCATTTATTAGAAATCTGTCAGTGATTGGAAACTGCAGTTTTACAAAGAAATGGACAAACAAATAATAGAACCGTTTTTCAAATTCACCATCAACAAAACAACCATAAAGAACTTTCCTCCGTCTTTGCTTTAACGTCAGTTTTTGTTACTGTTGTTCTACGTGATCTGTACTTTTTGTTGTTGTTGTTCATTTATTACAAAAAATAAAAGTAATAATGGGGAAAGTGATTGTTTGAATGTGTAAGAGTATTGGGGCCAAACTAAAGAAAAGAAATACCGGAGGAAGTTTTGTTTTCATTTTGTGTTTTGAGGAATAAAGTGGAATTGTTGAGATTTAGAATTTTAACATCACGATTGAAGTCTGACTTTTAGGAATATTTTAAACTAATAACATGTGCACATGGCTGCCTCTACAAAATGCCTGGTGTGGATGAATTGATGAAATGTTCTTCAGAATTATTTTTAGTAACGAGGACATTCTTTCTCTTTTAGCCCATAAACTAATTGTGATGAAGAGGGGTCGACATTTTCACTTTGTTCTTTCCATCTGTCCCTGATCAGAAGTATATTCTTCCCTTTGACCTCATTACTACACAACCTGATGTTTACTGTACCAGATTCCAGCCGCCGCTCTGAAGCCACCTCTGTGTTTCCCTGTTGAATTCTCAGCCGCTCCTTAATGTCACGTTTGTCTATGAATATAAATATCTCCTCACAGATGAAGATCAGTCCCCGGTGGGTGAGAAAGTGCAGGTGGCTCTGGCTCCGCACCATAAACAGCTCGAAGGCCGTCGTCATTTGTTGATGTGACATTTTCGTGGTAAAGGTTAGACGCTGCAGATGTTTCAGGATCCTTCCATGGCTGAGGCCTGTCGTGCTCCTCTGGTTCCTCTCATCGCCTGCGGTTACACTTGTTATTTCAGTGTGAATTTGAGAGATCTGATCCAGATCAGGCTTCATTAAATCATGTCTCTCACGCTGCTGCTGCTGCTGCTGCTGTGGCTGGTTTTACATCACCACTCCCTGGTTTCACTCTCCTCGGATCGGACCATGTTTGGCTTCACAAACCTGTTCGATAAAGTGTTCAGGTGCAGCTGGATGAGTTGAGTCGGGAGAAAATGTGGGACAACAGCTTTTTAATTGTAATGTTCCCTGTCCTGCAGAAACAGATTCTTATTTGCTGAATGTGCACATGAAATAAAAGCTGACGGTTTAAATAAATTTTCCTCGTTTCATTCCATACTCAGCTTCTCCGAGTTTCTCTTTTCCACAGACGTACTGTTTGTCAAACTTATTAACTTGGTTGCTTCTTCTTCTTTTTGCTGTAACATTGAAAACACACCTCCAGGAGATTTTTCACAATTAAAGTCTATCACTGAACTCGATGTGTTTTGAATGTGTGTGTGTGTGTGTCGATTCTTTTTAGGGCATTTCAGCCTAGTTTGGAGAGGAAGTGGAGCGCGGCCTCAGACAGACACTTAGATATAGAAAATAGAAAATAGAGCTCAGACTCCTGACGATCACCTCTTCGTCCTCTCGCTCTCAAACTGGTACAAACATTTTTTTTTCTCATCTGGTTTCTGACACTTTATAAGTTGTGGTTCTTATGACACTGATGTTTGTTCCAGTGTTTGTGTTCCTGATAACTTTGGCTTAAATGAGTTATCTATATGTCGTCCATCTTTATTTATAGTTAATGGTATTTTCTTTTTCAATTTGGTCTTCTGTGAAATCGTTTTTATTGGACATGTGTGTTAATACGTGGCTGGTACATTTTTCAGTTATTGGTGATTATTACATCGCTCCGAGACGCATTTTCTTTGGAACGAAGCTGTAAAAGATGAGATCGATGCATGTCACACACACACAAACACACAAACACACAAACACACACACACACACAGTCCTCAGATGATTGTCCCGCTCGCTCTTCCATCTGCTCCCCCTCTCCGGGAGTTCATTGTGTTTTCTGCCGAGTCATCAGGACTGTATTCTGTCATCGCTCATCCCTGCAGATTTCCCAGAAGGCCACTGACATCGTCCTGAGATTAAGACGCCCTCCCGGGAGAGGAGGGCGTCTCGAGGGAGAAGTGGTGACACGACCGGTGCAGTTTCTTCTTTCTCTCTTTCTCCTTCCACCACACAGGCTGAGAGGAACAATAATTAAAATTAAGACGACTGATCGATCTTTTTAAAGCACTTTTCAATTCACCTACAGAGCACAAGCAGAAAAGATTTCATTCCAAGGATGGAGCACAAAGACACACTGACACGCTGGGAATTACAGCCAGAACCAGTATGCACTTCAATCAAGAAAAATGTATATATTATCCTGATCATTGTTGATCATCTCATTGACAGTTACGTCCAATTAAGGATCTTTTTATTAGCAGAAATTAAAGAAAGTGTGTCTGTATGAATACATAGGAGATGGATACGATGATACACTGACACCATTTGTTCTGTGGTTCCTGTGTCTCCCACAGCTATGGAGCTAAATGAATTTTGCAGCAGCCATATGCTCTCAGCCTATCTTATTAATTTCACCCAAGGTGGTTCAAGGAGTTTTTTTTGTTTTTTCTAATCTCTGTCTCCCTCTTTAGTCTGTGGATCAATGCACCGACAGTTTAGTTTGTTTGAGAACAAATACAGAATCTTTGAAAACCTGAATTTTCAACTTCATGCTTGCAGGATATAGAACAAGCAGGTTTCGATCATAAACTGAGAATGAAAACGGACGATGTGACAACAGGGTTCATGTTTCTGAGGTTTGGTTTTAATTCGTTATTAAACGAGTTGACGTGTCATGATTCGGACATGATGAGATTGTATTTGCAGGAACTCGTTACCGTGGCTCCACACCACGATCGTGACTGCACGGAATCTGGCTCTAAATAACATCAAACGTGCAAGATGGCAGCGCACATATCCAGGAATATTTTGGCTTCATTTTAGCACAACAGGAGGAAGAAGCATCATCCATCTTTATTTATAGTCAGTGGTTCAGATGAGACCATCGTGTGTGTTAAATCTTGGATCTGAATGAAAGGATCTATCAAGTCTCTAGTGAATACTGAGTCAAAGTCGAGTCTGAGCGTTAGTCATCAAATTTGTGACTCAAATCCAACTCGAGTCATCATGTGACCCCAGAGTCCGGAGTCCGACACCTCTCCACATCTCACTCAAGTCTTTTCCTTCAAGATGAATGTTCACAGCTTGTTTTTCAGCTCATTGGGAGGAAAAGCGTTTTCGCTGCACGTGGATCAATGTGAGTGTCCCCTGCTGATAGATCAGCCTGGGTTGTGTTATTTTGAGAAGAAACACGTCGCCACACAAAACACACACACACACACACACACACACACAAACACACACCAACCAGCCTCCTGTGGTCTCTTTAATATCCTGTCCTGTTTCTGCACACAGCCCATCCCAAAATAAACAGGAACCTGCTGCTCGATTGACTCATTGAACAGAAATGAAAAGAGTCACGGTGCCGTATTGGGCTCCGTGTTTATTTCCATATATGTAACATACACATCTACAGTATAAAGAACAGACACATGCACTTAGCCTACATGTAATTTTGATGATACTTGCATGAACAGAAATGTGCGTCACAGATTCTCTTGTAAACATCTTCCAACATATAAATACAGATTTTACAGAAAGGTACACTGTAAAAAAACAAAAGTAAAAAGTAAGTTTAATAACAACAAATTACAGTTCATTTTTCAGAGAGTTTGTGTTAAAAAAAAGATACAGATATAAATATAAATACAAATACATGTACTCAGCAATGGAATGTGTAATTCTTTTGTGAATTCAATTTAACATTCAAGACCATTAAGCAATTGAATAATCCTGTTATATTAATTTACAGATTACAGCTTTTACTTTATGGTTAATATTTTTTTTAATAAGTACTTCACTGAGTTTTTAATGGTAGTACTGCCTAATTTAGGAATATTTAATAAATAAATAAAATTATGCAACAGATTTCTGTGAGGTCTTTTTTTTTTACAGTGTAAACACAAACAATGCATTGTCATTGACAGAAGGGTCAAGTAGAAGACGCACAGCGTTTACTGTGTACACAAATATACAGTATAAGTACACGCTTCGGCACCTTGAGTCATCAAAGAAGCCCGAGCATCCAAAACACAACGGGAGAAAAACTAATCCCTGGTTCTCTGTTGTCTATAAATAACTGTTCCGTTCTTGTTAATCTGAGGAAACAAGCGGGAGCCGTAAAACAGAGACGGCTCATTTCCTGCAAAGCTTCACTGTGATGGGGATTTATGACGACGTGATATTAATGATTGTGTTTTCATTAACGGAAACAAAGAACACCTATCAACTCTGGCTCTAGAGGGGGGTTCTCTGACTGTTTATGTTACCTGAAGGCCACCGTAGGTTCCCACTTCGACAGGAGAGGGTGATGCAAGGGAGAGATGGCTCTAAATCCCACACAGGGAAACTTGAAATACTTTAGTGTGTTTTAAACTGCATCCATATGAATACTTCTTCTGTTTGAAGTAAAAACGAGCTTTAGCTCCTTCTCTGAATAATCTCCATCCATACAGGGGGGAGCAGGGGGTGGAGCCTCTCTTGAATGAATATCCACATTTGTTCCCTTGAGCAGTTATAAAATACACCATCAATGAGAAAGATATGGAGACTGAAATCTGCATAAACATGCACATGCTGTATAAACATATACACTACATACACGCAGACGTCCACACCTCGTCTCTCTCTGTCTTATGGTAAATTAGGTGCAGTTGAAAGACGAGCATGTGAGGAATTGAACCTGTGATTTCACTGCATGTGCAGGATTCAGTCTACAGCAGCAGATTGAGACAAGGACGGATAACACACACATAACATGTGCGCACACACACACACACACACACAGCCAAAACCTCAGTTTTAACCAAAACACTGCCATCTTTTCACTTGTTTCTAATATCCTGTATCGCTCCACCTCTCCCTCTGGTTCCAGTTATTTTCCAAAGCTGTCGTCCTCGGACCGAACGGTTGGGTTGGTGAAACGGCGACTTCATTGATTTTCAGTACATCTTTCTTCTGCTTGAAGCCCCGCAGCCGGACCTGAGTTATAGGACTTCATAACGTATTGATTAAAACTCTGTCATATTGATTTAGGACTGCGGAGACTGGACCCCTGCATCAAGACGAGAGGCCTCCCTCAGTCACTCGAGTGACTCATGTCAGCCTGTTTGCCTGTTACTTTGTAAGGTTAGGCCGCCATCTTGTGTCTGTTACGTCATGAGGAACCAGAGTCTGCGCAGTAGTGATTGTCGAGGTTTGTGTCAGCTGTCAATCATGATTTTTCACCCTGTTTTTATATCATCAAACAACAAATTAAAATCAAATTTATTAGAAACATGAACATTTGAGATTTAAAATGATAAAAAGTATCTGAAATGACAGAAACTGTCTTTGAGAACAATTCATTTAACATGTACTTGGATTTTTTTTTGTTCGGTCCATGTCCCACCTGCTAACATGGAGGAGGCAGAGTTTTTATATTGGCTCCTGAAATCACAACACTTTGGCTTCACGTTTGGGGAGCTGTCATGTCAGCCATCTCTATAAACAGTGTGTGGGTTGGAAGTGTAATTCAAAAAGGGTAAAAAGAAGAACAATAATTGAATCATTTATCCCCGTCATGGAACTGTATGACGTGTCCACCACAGTACAACCCTACATGTGTCAAGGTATCACTCCGCCACTGAACTTTCACACATCCACACTTTTTAAGATGTGAGGTTTTCAGATCTCTGACTGTACCGACACAGCTGAAATCTGTTTGTTGAGTCTCTGAAGTCTATATCCTGCTCTTCTCTGATGTTTGCCACCAAACACACGAGTCACATATTTTTCAGTTTCCATTATAAGACAACCACACAACACACAATTGTGTTGCTTATTATAAATGCTGCAGGTAAACAGCAACTCCTTCCCTTTCCTGATCACAAAGCTCTGACCACACAACTCACAAACCTCCGTCTCCTCTGAAGGTAAAATGAAAGCTTCACAGTTGGTTGAAGTAATGACTCATTCTCAAACTTTCACTGGCAAAATGTCAACAGCTTCAAGAGCAGGAAGTGCTGTATTTTGAAAAAATATATACTGTTGATGAATGAATATCAGTCACAGACGAAGTGGAACATGTTGAGATGAAAGACTTCCTGTGCAGGATGATGATGATGATGATCTAAATTTAAAACACTTCTAGGTCACAGCAAACTTGAGCTGTCGCAGAAATGACAACCAGGACACGTATTTTAGAATCTCCAGCTTTTTGGAAAAGGGGGAAATATCTGTTTTGTAGAAAAATACCTTGGATTCAAAAAACGGATCCCTCATCAACTTGGATGTATGGATCAGCACCTGTGCATCATTAGCTGTAAACTAGTGTACTTCAGTGCAGATAAAGTTTATTTATAATAATACTATACATTTATATTTATGCTATACGTGTGTGTATGTAAAATGTGATAATGAGCAATAAATTGATATTTTGGTGTTTCTTAAATCATTGAAAAGAACGAATCCGATCAGAAAATACACACAAGCACCCACAAACAAAAAGATCTCCAGATCAAATGGTAAATTATATATGATGTGATAAATGCAGAAATGGATACGTATAGAATATACTTTATACATAAGTAGTTCAAATGACTCTTTCAGTTCAGTTATGAAGTTCAGGTCAGACTGAACCACAGTAACTCTACAGTCTTTACTGTCACCTAGTGGTTATTGAAGAGCAGTGCAGCACAGAGAGGCAGTACATTCAACTTGAAGTAAATTAAATTTTTATGATTATATATAATTATTATGAGAAATGTAAATAAATACTTTATTAACTTACTGGTCTCATAATAATTTCTAACTTCTCCTGTTTCCTTTCTGTAAAAAAATGACATTCTTATTTAGGAATATACATATATTTATATCGATAGATAGATAGACACAATCAAAACTGGGATTTCTGCTCATTGTGTGTTGAAGACATCAGGCTACTACAGTTACTATAGTAACAAGGCAAATACGAACCTACATAATGACAATATAAGAAAAGAACCTGGCAGCAAACATGTGCAGACAGAAAAACAACAAGAGAACAAAAGTAAAGAAACAAATAAACACTTTACTTTGTACTTAGAGGGATTAAAAATAATAATAATACCAGCAGCAGCCAGTAGTTTGGTTTCAGACCACACATCTCTGTCTTCCAGCAGGTGAAATGATGGATGATGGGTGGATGGATGGATGGATGGATGGATGGATGGATGAATGGATGAATGGATGAATGGTTGATGGTTGATGGATGGATGATGGGTGGATGATGGATGGCAGATAATCCGTCAGTCAAAGACAATTTGACAACCCAGGACACTTAATGTTGACAGGTTTGTTAATGAGATGCTCTGTTGGAGTTAAAAACAAACAAACACCCTCTGCTCTAAATTTGCAGCTTTGCTTAAAGAAAGAATATTAGAAAGGAATGTTTAAAAATGAAGATTTGGGTGCAATTAAAAGATGGAAGACCTTTGTAGATTTCTTCTTTAAATTAATATTTCTATTCAAGGTGTTTATTTATTGTTCTTACAGATGTTTTTTCTCACTGTCCTCTGCTGCTGCAACGCGGCAAATCTTATTTCCTCTCATCATAGGCTTTTAGTTCGAGACGCCTGTTGGGAACAGTGAGTGAGTGAAAGATGTGAGATTCCAGGCTCATTCTGCCTTTTCGTGACTGTCACTGTTCACTTGGATCAATTATTATATTATAAACACATTATAAATCATTCACAACGTGTCGCTCGGGTGAAACACAGGCAGTTGACGGATGAACGTGGCTGTTTCGTTGTAAAGTATGAACCTTGTGAAGAAATAAAATCAGAGTCAGCTGACACGATGGTGAACTCATGGAGACAGTTGCCACGGAGACCGGCGCACGTCATCCTGTCGCGGTTGCCATGGCCCTCCTGACGTCAAAGCCCCTCGCAAGATGCTTAGGAAACCCCCTGGCACGGTCGCCATGGATACTGGCGGGGGGAGGGGTGCGGCTCAGAGGAAGCGGAAGTGTCAGAGCAGGCGGAAGTGGTACTGCCCTGAAGACCCTGAGCAGCGAGCGGAGGACGGCTTGATAAACTCGCATCTTCCAGAGACTTCAATCGGCACTCCGAGCACGCTCCAAATGTGAGTTCCCCTCCACAACACTCGATTAATGTCTCTTCTACCCGCCACGGGAGAGTTTTTTCGGGGATGAGCAGCAGCCGCGGCGGTGGCCTCATTCCCTGCATCTGCGGCGGAAGGTGCCCATTGTGGCAGAGGGCTGGGTGCGAGGATTTAAGGCCGAGCCTTGCGCCTCGATGGCGAGAAATAGCCCCTGAAATAAACACCCGCGAGGTGGTCCGCGCTCTTTCTGCGGTCGAGTGCGCTGCGGATGGACGCTTTCCCCTGCGGGAGGCCCCGCGCTGCGTGCCGTGCGCGGTGCCCCCGGTGCCCGTGCGGGGTGGGGAGCAGACGTACCCGAGCTGGGCCATTTTGACAGCTTAGCAGCGGCCGTGCCCCGGGCCGTCGCGAGCGCAGCCGAGACGTCTCCTCCGGTGCAGGTGCCGGCGCCTCCACACTGCGCATAGCGGACATCCAGCTCGGCGCCGGGGGCCATAACGGGACCTGCTGCTCTAGCGGCCCCACCTACGGCTTAAACAGCGCTTTTGTCGACGGCCGTAGCCGAGCTCCGTCATGGCGTAGTGAGACGATATGTTAGCTAACACACCCTCCCTGTTCCCCGGCAGTCTCCCCGCTGATTCGGCTCCATGTTTAATAATCGCGTCGTTTTATATCAGTCAACGCTTCTCTCGCAGCGCCGTTTTTTTTATTTTTTTTCATTCTCCGGCCATTTCGTCTCTTAGCGCATTGCATCGCCCGTTTCAGCCCCGAACTGGGTCAGCTCCCGTTAGCCGCTAAGCTAACCGATAAAGCCAGCCACGACCGTGCGTTGACGTTAATGTAGCATGCTAAGCTAGGTGGCGGTAATCTAACGCTCCATTTTAAAATTCCGCAGGGGAATGCGACAAGGAGGGCGTAGCTGTTCGCAGGCCGAGGCAGCGGCGGCAGGCGGTGCAGCCCGGGTCTCCTCGGGCCTGCGGGTGGGGGTTGGGGGGGGGGGGGTGCTGCTCGGCGGCGGCAGCGGGCGAAACCTCCGCGGAGGCTGCTTTTTTATTAAGCCGTCCATCGCACCTCTTGTCCGCTGTCGAAGACGCCGCTGTCCATTTTTGTTTTTTTTTTATTCGGTGCGCATGGGCCCGTTCGCCTTTTCACAGCGACACAGCAGCAGCAGCTCGAACGCTCCGGGTTTCAGGGTCGTGTTCGGGGGGATCGTGGCCGACAAAAGAGGCCGGGATGGATCGATTTTTTTAACCGATGTGCTGGGGGGTGGGTGGGGAGGGGGGGCGGTTGACTAACCAGCCACTAATGCGCCCGTAACCGCGATGGCGTTCGGCTCGATGCTAAATGCTAACGCGAGGATGCTAAAAACGAGACAGGTTCGGCATTACGCGTTTGTGGAAATGACACTGAGGCAATGCCACGTGCAGACATTAAGAGTCACCCTCCGATCCACTCCACAGGAACGTCTCTTTGGGTTTATTCCCCGTAGAGACTCTATATCTGCCTGTAAGAGGCTTTACTGCTGTACAGACACACCTGAGAGCCCCACCACGGCGAAAGATCGACGTACAATGTGTGATTTCAAAACTTGAATGTGGGAATTCTATTCCTACAGATTATGTTTCTATATATAAATGTGTATAATGAACTCGAAACCACCAGTAGATGAATTCACAATGTGAACGAACAGAAATCTGGTGCTTGGCCCATACACATTTACCAGGATCTCTACATTTAGTCATTCTTTGGTGTTTCCATTCAATAGAAATCAGTGTCTTGTCTGGTTGATTTTTAAACAAGCATTAGCCCTCAATGTTTATCCTTAAAAAGTAAAAGTACTGTGTACCATAGCACCGAACATGCATTTAGTTAATTGTTTAATTGAAAGTTCAAAGGTTTTATGTGCATTTCTTGCATCTTTGTGGTTTTAATGCATTTTGCTGCAGGTTGCGTTGGATCAGAGCACCTGCCACATGGTACAGGCGGGTTTCTGGCACTGGTATCTTTACAATTTTCTTAATTTGATCTGATTTGTGATAGGTTCTGCTGGGAGATAAATTCAGTCACCTAATAAAGAACAGAAATAGTGAGGCTCTTATTGAAATGGTTGAATTATATAGTCTGATCAAGGAAATGCCTCATAAAGGTGATAAATACCTTCTTAATTTCCCAGAATCAAAATGTATGTAATACAAGTTGTTATTCCCAGGCTATATATTACATTTACTAATTAAGATATTAACAATAGAAGTAGAAGCAATTATGTTTAGTTAAAAACCGAATAGAATATAAATATTAAACAAGATTCACAATTAGTAACATAGTAACTTGTCAAATAATCACGTTTTTGGCATTTTTCCTTGACATGTACTTCAAGTATTATATAAAGATATTGCATTTTGAAGTGGGATTTTCTAGTATGAAGTAATCGATTATTGAAATCTAAATCACATGATGTTGTACTATTCGTGATTAACATGTGCTGCTAAATTCTTTCCCTCAAACAATCCAAAGTGAACATGCAGTATTGGTGAGTTTCGGCATTTGACGTATGCCAAACCATCATAATGTCGTCATGGCAACCACAACACTGGTGAATTTGAGTGATCTCAGGTTTCTTCTCAATGAGCTTCCTGATAATGGAGGAAATGGGCTTTCTGAATTCACAATGGTCCCATACACTAATGGCCTCACCATTTATTTTTTGGTAAACTAATGGAACTAAACTCAATATCAGCAGATAATTGATTTTCGGATTCAGCCCTTCAATCAGCATTGGGAATGTGCCATGGTAGCGCTGCCAGCGGAGAGGAAAAACTTAACTTTGAATTACTAAGCTTTTGATTTTGTCCCCAGGCATTTTTTTTAAATCTGTTGTTGCTGCTGCTGCTGCTTCTTCACACAAAATCTTCATGAACAGAACAGTCTTCAAGTCAATAGTTATCATACCTTACATTTAGAAAATGCTCTTTTAATTCAAGGTGACATATAATAATAATGATGGCGATATTATTCTATGGTGTTTTCTGTTAGGAATTAAACATCAAATATTTACTGCATACCCGTCATCTGTAAGATATCTAATACTCTCCTGAAGGCAGAGAAGTTGATAAATTAAGTAAATGATAAGATTTGAAGGATGCAGATGTATACTATTCACGCATACTATTTTTTTTTTTTAACAGTATCGCAGTAGTTTAGATCACGATTTAGTACATTTTAATTTAGCCAAACCCCCGTGTGACATGTGACGTCAGGTTGGGCTTGGACCAATCATCGAGTAATCAATGATTATCAGCAGCTCACAACCAAGACCAGCTGAAAAGACAAAAGTGTTTCATCTCTTAAATCTGCAGTTATCTGGTACTTAAATCTAAAGGAAGAGAACGTGAGAGCTTCAAATTTCTTATTGAGCGATAATAAAGTATTAGTTGCCATAGACGCCTCGATGATTACAAGAATCATACTTGGTTGTTTAAAATCCCCCACAATTAGGTCCACCTGTATCCAAACACAGCATAAGACATGATGGAGATAATTCACATAGAACAGGGATCAGGTTATTGAAAATAATCAGCCTGAGGAAGAACACAGGGAATTCTCCCAGGCCTCGGGTATCCTTTTAAAGAGCACAGAGATCAATCATTAAGAAACATGGCACAGCTGTAAATATTCCAGTTGAAGGCTTGGTTTAAAAATACAAGTAGTGGTTGGAGGGGGAATGGGCTGCAGTAAAGATGCAGATGGATTTAAAGGTAGAGGACACTGTATACACTTGTTGGAGACAACTGCATGGTAACTGATTCAGAGTCTGCAGGAGGGCACAAAGTAACATTTCAAACGGATTAGAATAAAATTGAACTAAGTGGGGATATTCTCTGTGCGTAAGTTAAACACTGCACCGGAGCTACAATGATTAGTCAATCATTTGAAAATTAACTGATCAACTAATGTTAAGCATTTGATGGTTCCACATTTCCGAATATGAAAATCTGAGATTTGTTTTCCAGCTAAATGAGAACAGCACAAACAAAATGCCAAATCCACTTGGACTGGTTATGGTTGATCCCAGTCTCATCAAGAAGTGGAGGCAGGAGGTGAATCATGTTCAGAAAGAAGAATCAAGATCAAGAGGGGAAAAAGCAATATGATTTTTATTTTTTATTTTTTTGTCCTGTGAAACAATACAGTACAAGGCCCAGAGGTGATGTCTGTATCGACACCTCCTTTGGAATCGATGACTGTAACTGATCAATATTTTTCATGTCTCAGTAATTGATAGATATTCTTTGCACACTGTTTTTACAGTCCTCCTTATTCCTGACTTGGTTTCCTTATTGATTTTCTGTCGATCACATTAATGGTTATTGCATTAGCTCCAACCTCAGTATCTGTGGGAACGCACTGTTAAAGAACTCAGACTGGACTAACTCTCAGACTGGAGGCCGTGTTCACGCAAACATTTTTGAGTCAAATCTAATAGGGCTGTCATTTAAATAAATAAAATAAAAAAATCAAGTTCAAACGATATTGACATGACCCGCAATGCGTTAAAGTATTCCAATATCCACGTATCCCCACGCGCATGCGGTCAGACGAGGTTAAAGGCTTTGCTGCGCTCGTCTGTGGTGCCGCCTCCTCTGCCTCATTTAGGTGGAAAGCTGACAGATCTGTTGTCGTTGAAGAATAAGACAGTTTAAAGTTACAAAGTCAACAAACAGCTTTACCTTTTTTTTCCTTACGTTGCCATCTGCGGTTTAAAAAAACATCTCCACAACCCGCTTCTCAGATGGTTTCATGTCGTGATCGTCTGCAAAAAACATTTCGAGTCTTTGACTTGAACCACACGAGTCTATGACATGGTGACACTGTTTTGTTGTATTCATCATAGCTTACACCTCTTTTGGTCATGTAGGGAATCATCAATCTGCTCCCACAGGGCGGTCAGAGGTCAGGTAAGCTTCAAATTGATCGCAACACGGTGATGTTTGGGATTCTCTGGTGGAAGGGTGACTTGCTTACACACCCAGAACAGAAACCTTTTATGGTGAAGCTGGTTTAGACACATTTTACTTCAAGCGTTACAGTAGACAAACTTATTCTGCAGCTGTTTAAATATAGAAATAAGATAATTGCACGTTATTCAAATGAATTGAATATATAAATGTAGATGCTTTGAACTGGTCGGAGTGCTTTGTGGAGGCTTTACAGAGTGATGTGTAGATAAGGAGGAGATGTAGATGAGGCTGTGGCCTACTTAGACCTACAGATTCATCTGGAGAGCAGGAAGCCCCGGGGGATGAAATAACTGGGAGCAGCCATTTCACTGGACGTGAAAAGATTTTTGACATTTTGTGAAGCACTGTCGTATCATTGCTGTTTTTATATGTTCTATTAGGATCGATTTCAGTTAATTTAGCTTCTGCCAAACCAGTGCTGCATGTTTCAGCCTCTACGGAATGACACGGTATCTATCTCACTGGGTTGGCTGTCCTTTCTTGTCGTTTATTTCCCCTCTTGAGCATGCTGCACCTATTAAATGGGCACACGGATCTCACACTACAATGTTTCTCACATGTATTCCAACCATCGTCATTGCTGCTCTCGACTCTTTCCAAATCTCTTGCTTTTATTTTGTCTGCCCGTCCCAGCTGGTAGATGTTAACTCTTTCTTCCCCCTGTTTCTTTCCCCTCCAGCCTAAAAGATGGATAAGAACGACCTGGTGCAGAAAGCCAAGCTGGCAGAGCAGGCCGAGCGCTACGACGACATGGCGGCTGCCATGAAGGCCGTGACGGAGCAGGGCCTGGAGCTCAGCAACGAGGAGCGCAACCTGCTCTCCGTCGCCTACAAGAACGTTGTAAGGCATCTTTTTAATGGCTCAAACCCCCACCCACCACATCCACCACCACAAATCTGTCAGGGTGTAACTACAGTCAGCTAATGAAAAGCTGTTAAAACTGTTGTAAGGATTCTTTGGAGTAAGACAAAGCTAACGCATAATTAAGTCGTCATAAAGATGAGGGGGTTGTATGAACTCTTTAGGATCACATCAAAATAACATAAACTTCAGTTCACCACAAACCTCGATTATTTTCAGTTGGATGTCACAAAGCAAAACAATATTTACAGACGGCAAGAACCCAAACTGAATTCATGACGAGCACAAGGTCAAGTCCCAAACGACTCTGCACCCAACTTCAGTAAAGATTTGACATAACTGTGAGGAGTTTGTTTAACAGGCTCCAGATGACGTGAAGAGATTTAATTAAGAATTAAGTGCATCTCACTTAGTCAAAACTAGAGCCGGACCCATTTTAGGGTCCAATGTCGATATATCAATTACATTTTCTTGTGTGAATGAAAATATTTTCTGTGCCTTTAAAATAAAAGTGTGAAAGCTGTCAAAGATATAAAAATGCAACTGCAGGACTTAACTCCCAATTTGCACTGCACACAGCCCACTGAATTTATATTGGGATTATTGTGTGTGTGTGTTGCAGTGTTTAATAGCCAAACATTGTGCCCCTATACACTGTCACACCCACAACACAACACCTGTGGTGCATTTCGAGGTAATGATTCAACACCTGTTTGTGCTTGAAAAATCTTCCTGTGATGTTTCAACGTTAACTGTGGGAGCCTGAGGAAATAAGACTTAATGTCCAGGCTGCAACACTGGACTCCACTTCATAGTTTATCTCATCTTGGCCCAACATTCATTAAAGTTTAATTGAAGGGAAGAGTTATACTCCTCAGTATTAGTGCAATTACGGCTCTCTGCTCCCCTGCTGTTGGATATTTATAGAATTTATTGTGACAGTAAAAATGTCATCTCCTCTTTATAATGAGGATGCTTTCAGTTAATGTTCTTAAATTATTTTCAGTTTTTTTGTCCATGACGATTTCATAGTCTAACCTTGAAGCACAAATTATGTAAGATCAGCCTCAAGTTTTCCAGAACTGCGGCTCTGTCGGTCATCAAGGTTTCCCCTTTCTTTTTTAAAGCTGGCTAGCATTGAGTAGCAGTCTGTACTCCTGGTGTTGCATGTTTTAATATTAACTGTAACCCAACAAGGAGAACAGTGAGTCACTTGCTATGTTTTTAGACGGGACATAAGAACGTGCATGTAAGCTGCACGTTCTCACATAATCTGACGACAGATCTTCATGCACAGTCACATGTTCCAACGCTGCCATGGGCAAAATGGCACTGGATTTTTTATTTTTTTTTCATAAAGGCGCTAAGACTTTATTTGATAGTTCATCTTGTTTAAAACACAAGAGACGTCTGCTGGAAGCCCCTGCTGTCCTATCAGCTCCATCTATTACACAAACAACAACTCTTGTTACGAAGGTGTTCTTTTCGCATCCTTTTGAAGACGGAGAGAACGTCGGGAAACTCTGGATGTCTTGTATTCCGCACATCCTGAACGTCATCCCGGCGAGTGTCGGCCAAGAAATCAGATCTGTATGAACTGCTGACCGATGCAAAGGAAGGGTCAAATATTTAAAACATGCAGAACAGCTTAAAGAAATTCCTCAAGCAATCCATCAAGACTCAATGGAATTCAAACGTGCTGCATTCCGCACTGCAACAGGATGATAGGATCTCCTCAGTACATGGTGACTGATGACCAGAACCACAGAATTACACAGATCAATGCAAACACTCTGACAACAATGGTTGTTCCTTAAGATAGTCAATGATGCTACTGATGAACTCAAGTCTGACCCCATTGCATCACTTTCGATGCTATGGTTCATCAAGGCTCATTAGTAGAGGGAGTAGATAAGACGTGTAGCGAAGGGTTGGACTTGATCCTTTGGCCACTCCAGGAAGAGTCAAACTTTTGTTTTTGGGACATGCTCCACCAGGTGAGCTAAAAGGAAACCTGTATGGCCCACTTTCCAAAAACCAGATTGCAAAGTGCGTCACGGCCATAAAAAAGGAAACATTCAGAGAACAAGTTTACTGAAGTCAAGAAATGGATGATTAATAAAATGCTTAACAATAAAACAATAATAGAAAAGACTTGTTAAGCCTCATTATAATAATGTGGTTGCAAATTAAATTATCCACAAGATTTTGACCTGGTTCTATCTGCTGCAGAGAATGAGCTACCACCAGCCAAAAACCAAAGCTCCGACTGGGAAGTCACTGCACCGAGCACTATGATACCAGAATGACACCCAACACATGACAAATGTGGAGATAAGATAAACGGTCCTAGAGATACTCAAACCACAGACAAACAGACCTGGAGTTATTAGATTATGCAAGTTTATTTATATAATTCATTTTTAGGAATTACCTTGAGGCAGCTGCTGTTCGTTTTATTTTTTAATATTGTGATATTATATAATCAGACATTTTTATATATTATACAGTATTGTTTCTGCTGTTTATCCTTCAGTGCAAATAAGATGTTTGTTAGTCTTGGGTTGATGGTTTTTTGGTTGTTTTTTTCCAGGTGGGGGCCCGTCGTTCATCCTGGCGCGTCATCTCCAGCATCGAGCAGAAGACGGAGGGGAACGAGAAGAAACAGGTCATGGCCCGTGATTACCGCGAGAAGATCGAGCTAGAACTCCAAGAAATCTGCCACGACGTGCTGGTATGGAGTGGGATGGTGGAGGGCGGGTGAACAGGGAGGATTGGGTCTAAAGAGGGAGGAGGAGAGAGTGGAGGAGAGGAGCCGATCCCTCTCGGCTGAGGGAAGAACAGCAGTCACATGATGTTACTCGTGGAGACGGTGATAATGTTGCTGGCAGCAGCACTGGCAGCTGTTGAGTCGTCAAACATAGCTTTAATTTTCTTCCCAGTTTTTTTCCGCCTTGCTCACACACTTCGGCATCTTGGCTTCACATTTTTATTTACTCTTGGCAGAAGCAAAAAAGGCTGCACTGCATCAAGTCCTGAGAAATCCTCCACAGTTTGAGTGTGCAGGGAGGAGTTGCTGGGTTGTGTGTGTATGTAGATACAAAACCTTTTATTTTGAAGTTACCTCCGCATGAGGTTTTAATTTGTTGGTATTGGGGATAGAATATGATCATAAAATATAATACATAATATTAAATATAACAACTAGCAGTTGTTTATTGGAAGAATCAGAGTCAAGAGATACTCAACCCTCATTGTGGCTCTGAATGGTTTTACCCTTCACTGTGGCCAGATGATGGATTGAATTAGTTCTGATACAGAGAACAACCTGCCAGAAAAGCCCTCAACACGTTAGATGTAGATGTATTTGAATGCAATGCTCAGCAATTCCTTATCTTGACCGACGATTTGGACACGACTGTCCCATTTCTTTATTGATCTACCATGGGAATATTGTTTGCCTAAGCTCCACACAGGTAAGTGCACAGCGTCAACTGCTGCTGACAATTGAAGCATTTTCCTTCACTTCTGTTGTGCATCTTTAAGAAGAACACATGTTTCTGTGGTCAGTCTCTCTAGCTAAGAGTAGAAGCAGAGCTCTGTTATTTTGCCTGACCGTAATATGACCTGAAGCTGGACTCTGTTTGTCCCTATCTGCATTTTTAAAACAGATTTGGCCTTGAATATGATTTAGGCCTCATGAACAACCCTCTACATTCTCAGGTCCTGAGAAGGTTAGAACAGAAATTGCTCAAGGTCAAAGCAGACTCAGATTTTTAGCGCCTGAGCTGACTTCTAATAATAATATCGTCAAGGTCAAACTGGAATCCTCTGCAGTGATGTGGTGCGGTAGAACTGAAGTGAGGGAAGGACTGGTGGAGACATGCTGTACTTCAAGCAGTAGGAAGCTTGGACGGTGCAGACTGAAGCATCACAGGACGGAAAATATGTTTGTGACCTTGAACAGAAACAAATGACAGAGATAAACCACTGGTGTTCATGGAAAGAAATGCATAAAAAGAAAAGACAATTTTGATCAGATAGTGTATTATATTATTTCCACATTGAAACAGAAAGTATAGGTAGATTTGCTTTTAAATAAACAATGCGAAACGAATAAACCAGGATTATTTCTCTTCCTTTAAATAATGAACTGGTCAGTTGAGCACACGGCTCTGTTGCTGAGCGGGTTAGCAGCTGCATTCTTCAGGCTGCCTACTTTGTCATGCTGTGTTGGCACTGTAACCGCTGAAGGAATGAGGACAGGTAAGTATAGAAGCATGTTTGTGAGTGAGTTTGATGAGATGGATAGATGAGAACCCTTCAACTCGGGTGTGGGAACATCCTAGTTGGTCTCAAGTTAAAGTTGAGTCGGCTAGGATCTCATAAACAAACTCTCATTGTGAGCTTGACCAGTTGACCACTGAAGTAAGCCAATGATATGTTATTTTACTTTGAAGAGAGTCGACTTGAGGACGTATTTTGGATTTTACACTGGAGATGGCTAAGAAATCAAGTATGTTGTACCCTGCGATGGTATTAGTGGTCTAATGCCGTTGCCCAAACTGGGATGTTTGACAAATCTGAAAAAAAATTAAGAAAAATGGTTTTACATTTCCATTTTTGCAAAACACTACAGAATAAGCCAAAATGTTATGGCACCACACATCAAATACAATGTGATGACCAAGTCATTAACGGTATGGAAATATCTCTTAATGGTTCTCACTGGTTTCACTTGTTTTTTCTTTTGTTTTGAGTAAATCAACTTTCTTTAAAAGACTAACCCTAGGTCACATGTAGACTTTGCTTAATTTGAATTACTCCGAATTTAATCATTTCGGAGCCTTCAATCTAAATAATTCACAACAAGTTGTGATTGAAGGTGTCGACATTTGTGTTCGGAAACAATGTTTTCCATTGTCTTGTGGAACACGGTCAACTGGTCAACTGGTAATCTGCTGCTTTGTCAGACAAGTTTTATGAGTAGAACGAACTGATGACTCGGTCGTAAACTCTATCATGGTGATTTCAGTCTGGTTTACGTTCAGATTTGTACATGACATACCCAGGCCAAGTCTGACGGGAGTCAGCAGATTAACACTCTCAGTGGTTGAAAGATCTCAATGTAACCACTGGAAACAAAGCTGGTCTCAGTGAGGAGATGCTCTGGGGTAAAGTCGGCCTGATCACATGATCTGGGTGAAGCTTCCCTTAAATGATCAGATGAGTACATCAGCAGACGGAACAAGAACTCGCGCTGTGAGTTGCTGACACCCCGTCAGCAAACTGCACTCATTTTCTTCTGCTATGAACAAATATAGAAGGACACTTTGATCAGGCGACTCAGTACTATGAGGGTATATAACTAGTAATACTCTTTTCGTTCATATCCACATACAGCTAACTGTGTTTCAACATTATTATATCATACACTTGTACGCAAAGCTGTAACATTTATTCAGCAAAAGGTTTGAATAGTTTTGTGCCAGTTCCTTCTTTGGATGTATTGATAAATTCAACATCATCCTGGAATGATCTTGTCCTCCCGCCTCTCACTCGGCAAGAATTTTGGATTGGTCCCATTTCACTGCTGAGCCCAGGAGCTGGAGCTCTGTCGTGGCTGGTTCCAGACATGTAGGATATCTGAAGTCAGTCGGTCTAAGGTAAGTTGTATAAGTTTAACTTATTATAGGGTATGTTTTTCATAGGGAGGCCAAATTCAGTCTAGCTAGCTAGTATCTGATCAGATGTACCTACTCATACCATCCTCTTCATCTAAATTGTACAAACTGTTGTTTTCCTTTATATTTACATTGGGACTGAACCCCGGAGGCAGCCATGTTTTTTTTACAGTAGCCCAAACTGGACAAACTACTAGTTACCACAGGTTCTCTGTTATGTTTGGAAGGGGAGGGTCAGAAACCACATCTTTTTAAGATTGATCTCAAAACAGATCTTTTCTTTATGCTGTATAAATAAACAGCTATTTGTTAGACTGATGTACTCATCAAATTTATAATTTGTTAAATTATTATTTGAAAATAAATACACTGTTTATTGTTCCAATTTATTCTACCAATTTTAGAACATATCTCTTGTCTTATGTTCTAAAATTATTAGAATAAATTGGCTTATTTCGACTGTGAACGCCCTACATGGCTTGAAATTAAAACCTACTATACTGCATTCAAATAAATGAAATGATTTTGCTTGTAGATGTCTCCCCTTTAATTTTTCCTGAAAACCTGTATTTCCAGGATAGATGGAAGTTTCCCAGATTCGGTTGTAAACTCAAATGAAGACATTATTCAACGTTATTCAGGCACCAGCTAATTCTGGTACCTCATCGGTGGTCCAACTTGCAATGGTGGATATCTGGCTGTTGACATGGGAAACTCCAGAAGCAATCATGTTGGAGGAGGCCTCTTCAAACACTCATTAACGAGCCCTGGAGAGTTCCTCCCCTCCATCTACCAGTCGATGGCATCCTTACAAACTATCTCTGTTGCAGATGGATACGACATGATGGTGTTGAGGATGAAGAAGACGTGGACAGCAGTACACTGGATGCCATCAGGAGGGAACAGAGCATCAGCTGAAGCACTGAGGGTGTTGGATACTTTACACCAATAACTCATTGAATGGCTAAATCCCAGGACATAAAACCATGTGTGCTGTGGCCTCGCTCCCTAACTGTCCCACTGTGCAGACATGGTCTTCAATCCTTTCGTAGTTGTTGAACTGAAGTTGTAAATCATATAATAACTAATGTGTTATTTATACACCTGTATAATTTGTAATAGCTTCCATGTGTAATTATTTAAATGTGAATTCAATTTGTGGTGCTTTAAATAAACATGATAAATGCACATATATCTTTAATTATTTTTCAAATGCACGGCGAAGGGAAGCTCAGCTGGCAAATATCACAGAGAAAGATGCTCAATGTTGCAGTTGTAGGAAAATATGAAGCTTCACAATCAAATACAACAGACGCCTTACATTGAATTGGAGGATGTACACAACAACAAGCTAATAGTTTCACCTCAGTTTGTCAAATATGTATTGACAATAGAGTCTTAGTTTACTTTCCACGGCTAAAACGATATGAAGTACATGAAGTCGAGCTTGAGCCAAGACTGTCCGAAGCCATCTAGTAGTAAAAGTCAGAATCATGAGAAACAAATTGATGTAACTTCTCTCCTCACGCTCGCTGGCACGCTGCTGCTTCATTGCCTCTTACTGCTCTGAAAAGGTCCCTGCTATTCCATTTGTTTGCCTTTAGCAGTCGACTGAGGAGCTGCAGTTGCAACCATCTCTCCCTCTCCTCTCGCTGCTCTCTCCCTGCTTCCTCCTGCTCCTCGTCCTGCTCTGTGCATCCTCAATTTCTGTCAACCCTTTCCAAAAATATCTTCTAAGGCAAGCGATATCAAATGAATGGACTCCCTTACACCAGTTCTTCCCTGAGGGCCATAGTGATGTGCAAAATTACTTTTATTTGTTAACTGGTCATCCACTCAGTTGTCCCTTGACTGTAGACCACAGATTTATGAACTTGGAAGAACTTTTGCTACTTCTTAAAAGCTGCTTCAAGGAAAGACGATGCATATTTGTATTTCCACCTCCTCTTTTGATTCCCTGCCTCTGATACACTGTCTTTCTCCCCACTTTTCTTTTTTCAGATCCCTGAGGTTCTTCCATAGCCTCTTAGACTATACAGCTAAAATAATATACAGTGTTAAATGCATTATTAAAACATGTCAGCCATTAAACACAATGATTCAAATAATAGATAAAGTATACTCGAGTATACTCATGCACTGAACTCCGCAAATCCTCCATATTTTATAAAGTCCACAGAAATTCAGGAGAATTGGATGTGTGACCACAGCAGCTGGATTCAACCTCTGCAGTTGATGGTGTTTCGTTTCAGCAAAGGCTGCAGTGCAGATACAAGGATTAGTGAAACCATCTGTAATCTAGTTGTCCTTCAACGTCCTCAGTACACAATGCTTACAAGCCCTTCTTGTCGTCTCTCTGTTTCAGAATCTGCTCGACAAATTCCTCATAGCCAACGCAACTCAGGCAGAGAGCAAGGTGTTCTACCTCAAAATGAAAGGAGACTACTTCAGATACCTGTCCGAGGTGGCCTCTGGGGACTCAAAGAAGGGTGAGTATCACTCAGAGACAGAATGTTGTCACTGTTCTTTCACTTTTAGTTTGTCAGGGTAAGAAGTGGAGTATTATCAAATCAGGAGCAAGTATATAAAGTTTTAACTTCATACTCCATCATTTAGGATACTTGGTTGAAGTTGAGCTGCAGTGCAGAGACTCATGTTAACGACCAGTTGAACAGTGATGTTGACTCAGAAAGGAAGAGTCCTGTTTTCATTGCCTCACTCTGCTGGTGTTCAAATATAATATTCTTTTTTCATTTTTACAAAAACTATGAAACACATTTCTGTTGCTTTCTGTAAATCATTGTTTGACTGGTTGAGCTATAAACACAGTTTAAATAGTGTCCTGCTGACATAACAACCTGTAGCAACCATCACCAGTGGTAGAGCTGAAATGCAGGACGTGTGGAGTCAATGCGTGACCACTGGTTCCTTGTGTTGTGCAGATACGGTAGAGAACTCTCAGCAGGCCTACCAGAACGCCTTCGACATCAGCAAGAAGGACATGCAGCCGACGCACCCCATCCGGCTCGGCCTGGCCCTCAACTTCTCCGTCTTCTACTATGAAATCCTCAACTCTCCCGAGCAGGCCTGCGCTCTGGCCAAGCAGGTGGGTGCACGACACTGTTTATTAAACGGACTGGTGGCCCCTCTGCAGATCACTCCACCAGTTAACATCAAGATGGAGTAGTGTGTCTTGCCTGCTGCTGAACTCTGACTTGTGACAGACCCAAAGTCCTCGGTGTCTGACGGCCATACTGTCTGAGATTTTAGCTTAAAGTGGAGTTGGACTTGATTGAATGGTCGACTTCTCAGTCATCGTGAATTCAGTGTAAATCCATTTCCCCGCAGGCTTTCGACGAGGCGATCGCCGAGCTCGACACCTTGAACGAGGACTCGTACAAAGACAGCACGCTGATCATGCAGCTACTAAGGGACAACCTCACTGTGAGTATTGTAACCTCACTGTATTTGTTTATGGTTGAACTGTAAAATATCAAGACTCGATTACATTTATTTGACACAATGGGTTTGATAATGAATTAAGAATATAACTCCTAATGTCAGCATCAGCCCCAAACCTCCATGTTGCTCAGGCTGTGGTATAAATATAACACGTTACTAATGACGACTCAAACACATGGACCTGACTTATTTAGCAGGAAACACTGTTCATTGAACATTGTGTTTTCTCAGCAGCCACAGAAACGTCCAGTGGCTCAGCCCTGTTAAATATTTGTCATCTTTATCTTTTGGTCACTGGTCGTGTTGACGGAGCTGAAGCAGGTTCCACACCCAGTCTTAAAAAAATCCTTAGTCATTACTGATACTACTTCTACTACTACTACAATTACTATATTAATACAAGTACTTTTACAGCTTTTCTACTCAACTAAATGTGTTAAATCACATATTTATCAGATTTCTTTTGAAAAGCTGCTGTAGCTCGGCTGTATTTACCCAACAAATCACACTAAAGAGGATTATTTTCCTGACTTAATAACTTAATAATTTTCTGCAGTGGATTAATTGAATAGTTTTGCTGTAGCGAGTATCTGTGTGAGCAGAGACGTACACGTTGATCGAAATAAAACAATATGCGGTGAATATGAATTCACTGCTGTTGTTCTTCAGACTGAAAATGTAAAGCGTGTTCTCGAGGCTCTTGAAATGAAAAGTAAATGAAACGTAACAGATTTAATGAGTCGTCACCTCTGCGACAGAATGACTGATGCGCTCTCTCTCTTCCTCCCTCTGCAGCTGTGGACATCGGAAAACCAGGGAGACGAGGGCGAGACCGGCGATGGAGAGAACTAGAGCGCACTTCACTGTTAACCCATCCCCACTCTCTTCCTCTTCCTTTTATCTCTCTTCCTCTTTCTTCTCTTCTTCCTCTCTTCGTACACATAAACAGCCCATTCATTCCCTCGTCCCACTCGTTCAAGCCTAGCCTCCCGACTTCCCTTCTGTATAACCAACAGCATGAATAGTACCTGACCTTCACGGATCAAATTAAAGATAAAACAAAGGAGGGGGGTAGAAAGACGACAGAAACTACCCCGTCACCCCGAGATCCTTCATCCCTCCTCCCTCCAGCCTTTCCTCCCCTCACCATGGCACTCCAAGGCGGCGGCCAGCAGGCGGCGGCCAGCAGGCGGCGGCCAGCAGGCGGCGGCCAGCAGGCGGCGGCCAGCAGGCGGCGGCCAGCAGGCGGCGGCCAGCAGGCGGCGGCCAGCAGCCGGTCTCGTCTTATATCACGCAGGGAGGGTTTTAATCCACAAACACAAATTCAATTCAAGTCCACGAAGCCCCGTTTTTATCCTCCTCGTTTTTTTTTCCTTCCTCCTCCATTCCTTCCATTCTTCCTCGCTCCTCTTCCCTCCTTCCTAACATCTCGGTATGTTCTCTCACCCTCCCTCCCTCCCTCCCTCCCCCCCCCCCTCTAGCGAGTTAATGCATTTATATAGTTGTCCATCCCTTTTTCTTTTTGGCTATTCTTAGTGTACTGGCTTAATGGCTGGTTTTATTCCACATTACGAAAACGAAAAAAAAGGTTATTAAACTGTCCGTTTATTTTCAACAAACACTGTGATGCTTAGTTTTTCCTCCACCAGATTTAATGGTCAAATTGATATTGAGCTGGGATTGATCGGGGGTGTGTTTGATCAGCAGTGCGATTCTGCTGAGGTTTATACAGAAGGGTCCTCCTATACAAGGCTGTATTGTGACACTGACAAACCCAAAACAAACGTGTTTTACCTGCTGTGTAACCGAACACTCGCTGTTTTTCACTTTTAATCTCCTCTCTAACCGGGACCGGGGTTTTATTCCAAGCCACTCTGCATATTTCCAGTTTGGAGCTAAAAAAAGAAAAACAACCATATAGATTCGGAAAAAATAATATTAAATTAAAAACATTCCATTTAAATGTAGGAGAAGATTTTAGACGTCTTTCAAAACAAACGGGACCTGCCTGCTTCCTGGGATCCGCCTCCTGTCCGGGTGCTGTTGAACATCTGTACCGTCCCTGAAGTTAGTTCCTTAAACACGTTTATTTCCCTCTGCGTTGCTTTTGTTTCTCTTTGTGTGTGTGTGTGTGTGTGTGTGTGTGTGTGTGCGTTTTGTGTGTTTGACAAATCAAACCCTTTGTTCTGTTATTTTGAAAACTGTAAAATTGTAAAACATTTTTAGAGTTTAACTGTAAATCTGTCTTTTAGAAAAACAAAACGGTTTTGTCGATATTGTTCGTTGACGCCTGCTTGTAAAGAAACCTTGAAGCCGTTTCCATCAGATACTGTTGTTATTCTTTTTGAGCAGATCTTTTTTGTTTGCTTTTTGGTACTCTCTCATCTCCCTCTGATTTCCCGTCTGTTCTACAAGTCCAGAATATTTCCACTCGCTGTTGAACGGTGTGATCTGCCAATAAGAATGCATGCTTCCATGTATCACCATATGAATCTACCACAAGCATCGAGTGGGGAGTTGGTGACACGTAAACTCGCTGCGGCCTCGGTTCCAACACGTGAGCGGCGGTTGTGGCGGCCTGGTACCGATCCTACGAGCTGATCAGGATTAGCTAATGGTTTCAAAAACGAGTTTACGAGTTGATTGTCAACGTTTGAATCGTGTTAAAAAATCTTAAGGTTGTTAAGGTTTAATTTGATAAGAAATCGAGGAAGCGGCGAGTCTCGGTGTCGCCTTCGGCGCAGTTCAAGTCCACAACAGGTACGTGCGTTGAAGAAGCCAAATCTGCTGGCAGCCGATCAACCAATCATCTGTTTGTGGAAGTGAGAACCTGTAGTGGGATCACGTTTTTTTTTTGGTTTTTCTTTTTTCAGGCTGGAGATCGTAGAAAAAACGCGTGTGTAGGTTTGAAGGCGTCCTTCGGGTTCTCGTAGAAAAGAGGAAACACCCCGCAGCTCCCGGTTTATACAAACATATAAACAACTGTATCATCTGCAAAGGAAAATCACGCACGTGGTTAATCTCGTTAAAACGTCCGCGTCCTGCCAGCAGCACTTGTTCAGAGGAAACCGAGTCCAAAACAAGACCCGGAGAAAAGTTGTCAGGTGTCAGTCGATCGGAACTCAGACCCCAACGTGTCAAATAATCAGTGTCACAATAACCTTGTCATTAACCATCTCGACATTCCACTGTAGGTGTAGAACAGTCATGTCTCAGTGTTTTCTTTCTTTTGCTGGGGACAAATGTTTTCATGCACTGAAGTTCAAAAGTCAAAAACAACAAAAAAACGATAATCCCCCCCCCCCCCGCCGCTCTTTTTTCCTCGATAGCTGAACAAACAGTTATTCTTCGCTTTATAAGGAAACGAAAATGATCCCATGCAGTAGTGAATGTGGCACCGAGCCTGTCTGTATATCTGGTATCTCAACTCCTTTTTTGTTTTTACTGACCAGTATTCTGCTTAAAATAAAAATTTAAAAAAAGATTCCCCCCCCCCACCCCCCCAACCCTAAAAAAAAAAAAAAAACCCAACAAAAAAAAAAAGTTTGCTTCTGTGACGGTTTTATTGCTTAGCGCGCACGTGGTTGTGAAAATTTAGACTTTAGCTTAAGGACGCCGATTTAAAAATAAGAAAACGACAAAAAAGAAAAACCCCTTCGACACCCCCCCCCCCCTCCCCCTCCCCCCGCCCTGGTTATTGACGTAATACTAGATTTGTGTATGTCTTTTAAAAAAATTCCAACTCTAGTTTCACCTTACATGTTATAAACAGGACAAAAATGTAAAAGACAATTTAAAGTGAAATAAAGGTTTTATCAGTTCTGAATCAGCCCTGTTCTGTTTATTATCACCAGCAGGATTTTAATGACGCATGTTTCTCTCTGACTCCTGAGTTTCCTGAACATTCATGGTGATCGCAGAAGATTTTAAGAACTGGAAGAACAGAACACTTCTGAGGTTGTTGGGAGGTTTTTTTTAAAGCTTTGGGGGATTTGTCCTGCGACAGTTTGGTTGCATGCTAATATTCAGCGGAGAAACAAGAAGATCACGAATTCTGGTTTCAAATCAGTTTCATGCAAATGTTCATTCTCAGCTGCTGCGTGTTTGGGTTTAAGTGGGATCACATGAGCTGGAGATTAACTGACTCAAACTGGTGTTGTAAACTGGTGTGACTACTAAGATTCATCACACACACCTTTCTGATGTTATTTAGAATTTAGGATAAACAACTTCTTGATCGTTAAAGACGTTAAATCCTTTTCCTTCCCCCAGGTTGTTATTTTTTTAATGAATTTAAAATGTGTGCAGAACAAACGAGTCAGAGCATCAATTTGTTCAAACTTAACTCCTGAGGTAAATGAGCCAAGATGCAAAATGACGTCGCTTGAAAACATCCGATTTGTGCGGAGCGAAGAGATTTGAACAATTCTCAAATCAACACATGAAATGAACATTAACATCTTATCTGCTTTATGTTTGTCACATGACTTTGTAATCAAGTTCTTTTCAGGGTTTGACAAATCGATTAATCAAAAATGCATCTTTGAAAAGTCTCAATATGTTAAAATATTACGTACTAGATCTTAAATACTTTAACTTTAGGCCTTAAACACTTTATTATGTTAACGTTAATTTAAAATGTGTTTTTTGTAAGATGAAATGTAACTCCGAGCAGCGTGTGTGGTGTGTCTGTGTTGTAGTTCGTTCTCAGTGATATTAACAAGCTGAAATAAAACTACAAATCAGACCAACGGGGAACAAATGACGGATCGTCTGCAAACACAGTTAATCTCAGTTCCCTCGACTCGTCTGTGGGAGAGGGTTCGTTAGATTAGATTAAGGGACATTCTACCAGATTATTTCAGTTAATCTCCAATTATGGGAGAGTGTCAGTAACTCTGGGACTGATATTCCTTCATATCTGTCATATTAATCTTTAACTCCATTCATTATGGTCATTTTATGGATTCTGACGAGTGCAACTGCTTTAATACTATTATAATAGTACATTACAGTATACATTTTCTGGAAATGTATATTTATACAAAGTAAAGTTGAAGACGTGTTTTCACTCTGCCTCTAAGTTCAGGACACAAAACACTAGGTTCACTTTTTGTAGCACAACCAGGACGAATATCAGAATGAAAACTGAAACGAGTCTGAGCACAGACACTGATCCAGGTCATCGGAACCAATCCCCTTTCCTGGCCTTGTGACATGTGATTGGTTCTGTGTGATTCAGTGATTCCTCTGCTGGTTGTTCCACAGTGAACATGAGCCTGGGCGGGGGGTGAAGACTCACTGACACTGAGTCGGTGGACGTGAGTCACACTGATGGAAACGTCTGTTAAATTTGAGTTGAATCAACTTCAGTGAGAGATGTTTCCACATCACACTGACCACAAAGTACATTTATCTAGTATCTGTACTCAATAAGAGGTATTTTCAGGTACTTTTACTACATGTATCATCTGTACTTCACAGATCTGTGCTCCACTGCATTTTTTCATAAACCACTGTTACAGGGTCACATTGGGTTTTTTTTATATTTGTTAAAGTTTTCATTAACGAGACAGGAATTGGTCGACTGATCCAATCAGAGTGGACAGGTGACATTAGACTCCGCCTCCTGCAGCAGCATGAAACACCTGAAGTGATTCAGACATTAGACACGTCCCGTTCAGGTAATAGATATTAGTGTCTGTATTATTCTTATATAATGATGCAGTAGATCATTGCATTAAAGAAGAGGATACTGTCAGCAAGTATTTACGTAGAAAAGTTAAATTGCTGCTTTTACTTTTGTACATTTGTCTATTTGTACTTTTAGTGAAGTAGAAATCTGGTATTTCTAGGAGACTGATATCCTGGAGTGTAACCTGGTGCAGCGTGATTCCATTTAAGAGACTTATTTCATAAGGTTTCATAAGCTTTATATTTCATAGAATGGATGTTATGATTTATGTCTTTATTCACTGACCAGGATTAGTTCAGTAGTTTGAGAACAAGCTGGGCTCAGTCACTTCACTTCCTGTTCACTTCCTGTGGTGAAGCAAATCACCGTGTGTCTTTAGGTGGAGTTCAACTTCAGTGAACTTTGAGCGGCTGTGTTCAGCCTGCGTTGGCGCGTGTGACCGCGCCCTCACGCTCACTCATTTAGTGTCAGAGCATTAATGAGTTGATACTGTGACGTCTGTAAATGATGTAAAACAGAAAGTCTCATCAGGTCCGGGTGCGTCCAGACAAACATCGGAGAGAAACGATGAAGACGTCAGAAGCTTCGTTGACTCGGTGGATGCATCATTTATAAAAACTCATCCATCCACAGTGACAGTAAATCAGCACCGTACGAGTGTCTGTGTTTAAAGACTTGAGGAAACGCGGTGAATTCAGATCTTTGCACTTTATTTGCAGTTAAAACAGAAGCAGGTTGAACAAGTTACAAGAACAGAAATGTGATAAAAACCAAGAATCTCGAACGTGAACGTTTTCCCACCGCGCAGCGTCTCGACTCTTTCAAACACCAACAAACGCAGATATGTTCCTCCTCCTCCTCGTAAACTTCAGGGCCTTTCATTTGTTTTTCCTTCTGTTTCCGAGACATGAAATTGATGTTTGACACTTGAACAGATCAGAGGAAACTAAATCCAGAGCAGCCGACACATATTTCACAATAAAACAAAGAAAAAAACCCCCGACAGTACATTGGACGAAGACCCGTCTGAAAACATGTTTGAGTTGTTCAAACAGAACCGGAACAAACAGATTCATTAATTCTAATGAAATAAACAAATGAAACTCGAGGATTGAGACCGACGAGGGAAGGTGAGAACACTTCCTGTCGAGCACAACAGGTGGCGCTAGGGGACGGGCTGGAGTGACGCTTTCAAATCAATGTGCAAACTGAGCAAACGACTAAAGACTGATGCTGCGTCGGGTCTTTTTAATTTACCAGTTTCAGTCTGTTTGCGTGAAAATCCAACTGCGATCGCAACTGGGATAAAATGTTCAAACTCACATGAAATCAAAACCTCAGAGAAACAAACGTAGGATAAATAAGTAAATCGTGTGAAAAAACTGGCGTGTAAACGAAATATAGAATAAACCGTTAACACCAATGTTTGAACGTGGCATGATTGTTTTCGTCAGTAGTTTCCAGCTGATTCATCCGTTCACAGACGAATCAGTTTCTGCTTTTGTTTGTCGATTACAGAATAAATACGGGGGGGGGGGGGGAGTAAATTCCATTTCTGCTCATTTTCTGAACTCAATTTCTAAATATTGGATTTTCTTTTAAGTTATTAAAACTTTTATAGTTTGAGCCAATTACAATCAATTTAATTTCTTTGTCATAAGAGTTTGAAAACATCTTGGGAAATTGTTTTGTATATATTCTGCGGCTGTAATTTGTTTTACGTCTTAATGTTGGCGTCAGGCTCCGTGTTCATTTGGTTCTACTCAGAAATCAGCAGCAATAAGGATCCAACTTGTGGAGCGACGCTCATGTAAATACATTTACGCAGGTTTTGAAAATCTGTTTTGTCAATTTTTAAAAGCAAAACCCTCAAACTATTCTTCGGTTACAGCTTCTCAACTGTGAAGACTTTGATCCGCTTTTAATGGGTTTTAGTTTTTTGGACTGATTGTCGATCAGAATGACTGATTTCTGAACTTTTCAATATTAATTAACTTAATGTTTGTTCCCCTCAAACCCAGAACTGATGTTGGATAATGTGACTGCACGAATATAAATGAGCCGTCAGTTTTGTTGCACTTGAGGAAATACTTGAATATCTCAGGTTGTAAATAAGAAGAACGAACTTTCAGTGCTGAAGTTTTTTCGTGACGACAGAGCTTTAGCACTGAACTTCATTTTTCATGTTTCATAGTTGCAGTTATCGTGTGTGTCTATATTTTTTGCTTTTTAACTCGAACTGGTAAACGTTCCCGAGGCTGAACGCGGCCGCGTCGCTTCTCATCTTCTTCCAGAAGCGTCTCGAGTCCGAACTTATGTTTGCGAGTGAACACGAGTTCAGGGTGAAGGAGCTTTTGGGAAACGCACGTTCTGCCGTTTGAGTGGCGCCGCGCCTCGGCTGCTTTGCGACTCTTATAAAAACATCATTAACCCGTTGTCCTCTCCGCTCTTCACTCGGTGCAGGGACGGATCCTCACCGCTGCCTCCGCACGCCCTGATGCTTCCTCACTTCATCATCTGCACTTCCTCCATCAGCTTCAGTGCAGCCGTGTTCTTTGGATCCACGTGGAGCAGGTTGTTCAGGTCGTCCACACACGTCTTAGGGTCCTGCAGGAAAAACACAGGAGATAACAACGTGAAACTAAACCAGGTGGACGAGGGCCTGATGGCTGCCGTCAGCGAGACCCTCTTCAGACTCTCCATGAGGAAGTGAGATTTGGTTTTTAAACATATTGTCGTTGTCTTTATCAAAGTAAAAGGCTGTAACTCTGCGTCAGTTCCCCTCACGCAGGTCGTCAGTCTGAGCCTCATCTTTAAAACACTAGGGTTAGGGTTAGGGCTAAAACCGTCAGAAATAAACAAAACACATTTCCCTTGACTTCTCCCAGATATGAATTTCAGTGAATGTCTTTGGTCGTTTGTCCGAGAAGTGAAAACACATTATCCAGCTGTAAAAGGCAGAAGCTCACAGATGTTTTACAGGAAAGATTCAGGCTCATGTTCCATCTGGTCCTTTAATGGGTTAATACCAGATTAACTGTTCGATACAGCAGATATTAACTAACCCCGTCCACTGACTTTATAAAGACAGACTCTTTTTCACTCAACTCAAACAGTGGATGGTTGCACTGTGTGGAGCTGTGAGAGCTGAGCTCACCGCCCATGACCGCTCTCTGTGAGGAACACTGACGAGGGGAAGCTGTCAGGGGAATCATGGGTAATTATCGAGGCAGGAAATTATTTTATTCTGTCGTCCGCCCTCAGCACCTACGCACAGATGCTCCCGACAGTCTGATTGCTTCTGTGTGAGAATCAGAAAGTGAGGAAGACTGCGGTGCTCACCTGGAGTTCCTTGTGAGCCTGAGCTCTCCTGTAGAGAGCCTTAATGTTGCTGCTGTCAATCATCAGAGCGTCGTCACAGTCTCTGACAGCGTCGCTGTACTGCTTCACTGACAGGTAACACAGCGCCCTGCACGCACACACACACACACACACACACAGAGAGAGAGAGAAAAAATACAGAATCCAACCATCAGAGACCTTAATTTCTAACCAAACACATACTGAAGAATACAACTACTACTAATTAGACTAAAAACTTTGTTTTAATTCATGTTTTGTCTAAAGGCTCTTTCACAGCCACCTTGTCTGGTTCTGACCTTCAGACTTTGCAGCCGGTCTGTGAAAGGCTCCTCGGACCAGGGGTCAAAATTTAGTCCAATCAAAACTGTTTGTCTCGGTCCAGATAAAACTGAACCAGTTTGGTTCGTTTGCAGCGTGAACTCATCTTTTGATGGTTCAGACTCTCAGGTGAGAAAACTCTTTAAATTAAAACACCATTTAAATGGTAGAAGTAAAGATGGACCCACCGGTTGGTGTAGGTGGTGATCTCAGTGGGGTTGTTCTTGATGCTCTGGCTGTATTTCTCGATGGCCTTTCTAAACTCTCCTTTCTTCACCAGAGCGTTACCTTCTTCTTTCTGAGCCTGGGCTTTCTTGATGTTTTTATCACTGGGAGCTGAGGAAACGAAACATAGAAAGAAACGATCGTGATAATTAGGTCAAAGAGAGAGAACATCTTTTTCTGCCGAAGTGACGTTTTGTTGTCACTGGATGATTTAAATATGAAAACTGCTGAAGAATTATGTTTTCTTATTCGTGGCAGTTCCAAGAAAACATGGCTTACGAATCCAGTTCTCTCCACAATCGCCTGAGTGTAAAACGTAAATGTCCTCACCCTTCTTCTTTGCTTCTCTGCTGCCGTTCTGTTGCGGCGCCGGGGTTGGTATCAGGATGTTGTTTGGAGTCTGCTGGGTGAGCTTCTCTCTGACGGACAGAGGAACCATGGGGATGGGAGGAAGCTTTTCTCTCCATGAGGGACCGTCTGCCTCTGTGAGCGCCTTCGACATCCTGTGGAAACAACGCACAGAGTGAAACCCGTGTTCAGAGCTTCTCAACTGAAATACCTTGGTTTGACCCAACATCCTGTGTGGGTTCATCACCAGGAAGATGCATCTGTCAAGACACAAAACATTGAATTGTCCACCACCAAGGAGGTTTTGTTTTCATAACGAACATGGCATCACTACCACAGACCAGGTACCTGTTGGTGCCGTCGTGAGCGGCTGCGATGTTGTAGTCGATCTGCAGAGCCGTCTTGTAGTCCACGTACGCCTGCCTGTATCGCTCCACTGCTTCAGACGCAGCCGCACGGCGAAGCAGAGACTTCACGTTAAACGGCTGCAGCTCCAGAGACCTGACACACATACACGGTATAAGTTAGACATTTTATCAGATGACCCATGTCAGGCAGGAAGCCAGACGGTGATTAGTGCTGTTCGGGGGGGAATCATTCAAACTGTAACATAGTGACAGTGACGCTTTTTCTTATGGAAATCTGAGCTTCATAAGAAAATGAATCCCAGAGTCCAAAAGACCCTGAAAGTTAAAAGCCGTAGACTCCAAATAACAAAAACATGGTGTGAATTTGATGGAAATAAAAACCCTTACATGTTGCAGTCTTTCACACACTCTGCACAGTTCCCTTCCTTCAAGTAGCTGGCTGCACGGTTCGAGTACAAAATGGCCAAATCCTCTGGCTTCTTTTCACCTTGACAGGGGGAAAAGGATCTTTAAATCAAAGAGGAACATTCCACCAACTTCACAGGACTGGTAACGAGGACAAGTCTTCGTAAACAAACCCAGTGTGTCCCCGGGTGATGGCTGAATACTCACTGGCCTTCTCCAGCTCCCTGATGGCCTCGCTGTACAGACCGCTGGCCTCTCCATACTGACCCGTCTTGAAGCGGTCGTTTCCAGCTTGTTTCAACTCCAACCAGGAGCGTCGGGATTTCTGTTTCTGAGGCATCTCTTCTTTTTGAGCTGTTACTAGAGGAAATGATGAAAAAGGTTCATGGAAATAACTTGTTAACATTTACCTGAGGAAATATATATATATATAAAGTGCAGAATGATGCAAACCTCGCTGTGATGTGGTTCATACTTCAGTAGGTGGTGTGTTTCACCTTCACTTCACACTAAGATACAGCTTTACTCTAAATGTGACCACTGACTCAGCATTATTTGTTAAACGCGACCATCACATCTGCATCTGTAAACCATTTCTAATTCTTGCCTTGTTGCTTTCACGGGACAAAACATTACAAATCTGCACAATCTTCCTTCGCTATGTGGAACTCCCTGTGACGATGACATCATCTTGTGGATTAATACCTATTCTTATGTTGGATTTAAAGTGAGACCACATTGAGTTTATGTATTTATGAGGTGGAATGACTCATTAGATGATGTGGTTACTACATCCTGAATCTGTATGACCAGGATATCTGTCCATATATGGTCTGACAGTAGAAAGAAATGGGTCTAAGTTGAATTACACCAATATTCTCCCTGAAGCCGACAACACTTTGTGTTCTCTCACACAAATAAGAACAAAGAGCAGAAAGAAAGAAAGAAAGCGCGAGGACACAAACCAGCCAGGACAAAACCAAGAGCTTGCACCTAAAAGAGGGGACACGTTTTACCAATAAAACAAAATATATAAAATATGTTTGTTGGCTTTTGCCATTAATATTTAATGTTTTGCTTCGTACTTGACTGGAAGCTAACTCATAGGTTCTCCACAGAAAGGAGTAAAATAATGATAATTATCTGTGATCATGTTTCTATTGGTTCATTGAATTTGCAGCGTTGTGTCATATTACCTGTATATGAAGTTAGTTACATTAGAATGAGCTGTGGATCGTATCAGTCAGTAACTGCAGATGTGTGATACGTAGTAAGAAAGAGAATCTGACGACGAACAAACGTTTCGACAATACGTTGATTCACAGACGATGATTCACATCTTTTCTCTGGAACTAGATGTTTAATAGTTTCATGTTGAGCAGTGACGGTGGAAAAACGACGACGTCAAGACGTCATATCTGGATTTAGCAGATTACAGAGAACGTCCTCTGTCACTTCATCCACGAATTGATCAATTAATGGATAATGAGGATAATTGGTAATTGATTGATAGTCAGAAACAGTGCAGCTACTTCCCACAGGTCGTGATAACCTGAAAAGTGTGATGGAGGTTGAAGCCAACATGGACTCCACTAGGAAACATGTAGTTAGCTTCACGAGTTGTAGCCTGCTAGCCTAGCTGCTAACTGTAAACCCCTTTCACCGGTGATGACAGTTTATCACGATTATATGTTAAATAAAGACGCAACTGGGCGTTTTCACCGACTCGGGTTTTGTTTTACACGCCGGTAAACGCGGCTCTATTGTCGGCTACTAGCCGAGTTAGCTCGCTAGCCGAGTCGTGCTAACTCAAGTGACGGTGTTTTGAAGCTAGCGGCTAGCTTAGCAGGCTAACCACACTTCCAATGCTAACGGTGCTAAAGTGTCGGAGCTTCACTTCCTTACCGGCAGCCGAGTCGGTCTTGTGAGCGGGTAACGACCCGGTAAATGAACTCCTCCTCTTCCTCCTCCTCTTCCTCGCAGCGGTAGGGACGTTCGAGCGACTGTCGGTGACTGAAGCTGCGGGTGTTCGCTCACATTACTCCGGGTGCTCGCTGAGATGCGCGCCGGTTAGCTGAGCCTGTGTGGAGGCTTGAAGTGGAGACGAGCTGCGGAGGATCCGGGGACTTGATCCGGAGAGAAGGAGGCGGGATGAGGAGGGTCTACTTCTTCTTCTTCTTCTTCAGGATCATTTACTATTATGATTGTTATTGTTCTTTAGTCTAATTCTTCTTCTCTAGTACAATTACCTATTATTATTATTATTATTATTATTATTATTATTGTTATTATTATTCTTTAGTCTAATTTTCTACTTCTTAAGTCTAATTTACTTGTTCTTCTTCAGTCTAATTCTTCTTCTACTTCTACATTAGTTTATTTTACTTCTTCTTCTTCTTCAGTCTTCTTCACCTCTTCTTCTTCAGTCTTCTTCTTCTTCAGTCTTCTTCACCTCTTCTTCTTCAGTCTTCTTCTTCTTCAGTCTACTTCACCTCTTCTTCTTCAGTCTTCTTCTTCTTCAGTCTTCTTCACCTCTTCTTCTTCAGTCTTCTTCTTCTTCAGTCTACTTCACCTCTTCTTCTTCAGTCTTCTTCTTCAGTCTTCTTCACCTCTTCTTCTTCAGTCTTCTTCTTCTTCAGTCTTCTTCAGTCTTCTTCTTCTTCAGTCTTCTTCACCTCTTCTTCTTCAGTCTTCTTCTTCAGTCTACTTCACCTCTTCTTCTTCAGTCTTCTTCTTCAGTCTACTTCACCTCTTCTTCTTCAGTCTTCTTCTTCTTCAGTCTACTTCACCTCTTCTTCTTCAGTCTTCTTCTTCTTCAGTCTTCTTCACCTCTTCTTCTTCAGTCTTCTTCTTCTTCAGTCTACTTCACCTCTTCTTCTTCAGTCTTCTTCTTCTTCAGTCTTCTTCACCTCTTCTTCTTCAGTCTTCTTCTTCTTCAGTCTACTTCACCTCTTCTTCTTCAGTCTTCTTCTTCAGTCTTCTTCACCTCTTCTTCTTCAGTCTTCTTCTTCTTCAGTCTTCTTCAGTCTTCTTCTTCTTCAGTCTTCTTCACCTCTTCTTCTTCAGTCTTCTTCTTCAGTCTACTTCACCTCTTCTTCTTCAGTCTTCTTCTTCAGTCTACTTCACCTCTTCTTCTTCAGTCTTCTTCTTCTTCAGTCTTCTTCACCTCTTCTTCTTCAGTCTTCTTCTTCTTCAGTCTACTTCACCTCTTCTTCTTCAGTCTTCTTCTTCAGTCTTCTTCACCTCTTCTTCTTCAGTCTTCTTCTTCTTCAGTCTTCTTCAGTCTTCTTCTTCTTCAGTCTTCTTCACCTCTTCTTCTTCAGTCTTCTTCTTCAGTCTACTTCACCTCTTCTTCTTCAGTCTTCTTCTTCTTTACTTCACTGTATCTGTTTCGATTCATTTCTAACGCTGCGTTCACGGACACGCGGGAGTGTGGGACTTTTATTAAGCACAGTGCTGCAATTGCATGTCCTGTATTTAGTGGTGGAAGAAAAAGGTCTTTTAAAGGGGTAGTTCACAGAAAAATGAAAATTCACCCACTATCTACTCAATAATGAATAAATAATGGTGAATTGTAGAAGTTCTGCATTGAAAATATTGCGATCATTCTTTCACAGCTTCAGTTTATTTCCTGCAAAGTCACATATCATTTTGTTCTAATTAAGTGTTACGTGCAGCAAGGTCAGGGTCAAAGGTTCTCTCTCTCCCTCCCTCCCTCCCTCTCCATCCCCCAGGTGCTGCTGATGATGATGGCTGTCACCTGTGTAGCTACTGCATTGGTTCATCTCATTGGTTCTGCCCCGTCCCAATCAGCCTATCACAGCCCAGAGCTCCAGGATAAGTGGAGCCACCCCTCAGAGTTCAGGGTGTTTTTTTGACTCGGTCTCAGATCTGCTGCTACATGTTCTGCTTTGCTGTTTGCTATTGGGAGTATTTGTGAGGTTTGTTTGGACAGTAGTTAAGTCGAGGTATCTTTTGTACACAAAGTGTCTCTTGTATAGACACACGAGGGTGATTGGTTGGTGTCACATGTGTATTTTGAGAGCTGCTTCTTTAGATAAGCTGTACAACTACTGATTATGCGATGCAGTGTTGTATTACTGTTGTTTTTTTATAATTTCTAAAGCAATAATCTGACACAGCATTCAATCAACTCTTTTCAGTTCAGCTCTTTATTGACCCCCAACAAGAGAAAGGAAAAACTCTCCGTGGCAAAGCACCGTGGAAACACAAAAAAACATGAACACAAAAAAACCCATTGTGTTTACATTTTAGAATATCACCAATATACCAATCATCCCCTTTATGCATTTATTTGGTCACCAGCAGTTGTTGTTGACTTGACTTGGCCTGAATTCTTCGATGAGAGACAACCTGCTTCACCCCTGAGTTGAAACCCTTTTCTACCATGTTTTTCCTGAACGCGTCATGAGACCGGGAGCAGCAGTTGTTCGGTTTCTATTTTGGAGAATGAAGACTTTGTCTTCTGTCTGTCCACCAGAGGACGCTGTTACCTGGAGATCCCTGCAGGAGATTCATCTTCAAGAACAAAACAACTGAACAACTTTGTTCAAACAAATTTAAAGATTCTGATGAGAATCTACTTTCAGAATCAGACTTTAAATGTTTCATGTGTCATATGGCATCTTTCTCGTTCTTCTTTTTTAAGCAGTGGTCCATCACCGGACTTTACCATATAAAAGTGTATAATGCAAAGCTGCGAGAAAGCACCTTGGTTCTGAGTAAAGTTCACAGCAGTTTGTTGCACTGACATTTGACTGAGAAACACACGTTTGTTATGTCTCTTATAAAGGTCACTGAACGAAGTGAAAGTTAAACCAAGTAATGAATGTGATGCATTAAACCCCAGAGACTGTGTGATACCTTCTGCCCTTGAACAGGAGATTATTGATGCTTGTTCAGGGGTTTCTCTCCTCTAGTTTGCTATGAAGCTGTTTTCAGAACCCCAGACATTTTCCTGAAATAGCGGAGGAATGTCGGGAACATTCACAGCGAGTGTGTGTTGATAACGTTAGTGACACGGGACGGATGAAAAATACTTCCTGTTGTAGCGAAGACATCTGACCCAGAACAAACCTGAACATGAGCTCAATAAATCCTCTGCAAATATAAAACAACTGTGAGAAAAAGAGGTTTTAGCTATTTGAACGAGACTCTGCAGAGTTGAGACGTTACTTATTGACCTTGATCTTGCGGGTGACCTGGATGTCCCTGAAGGTGGAGCAGTCGAAGTCGGCCATGATCGTCTTCTTTCCCTCCTTGTAGGGATAAAAGAAGAACTTGATACGGAACTTGTTTTTTGGTCCCAGGTCCTGGAGCCTGTGAGAGACGCAAAGGACGATGAGGAATTCTACATTTACAACAGCTACGTTTATTTGCAGAATTAAACTGGAAAACTTTTCAATATTCCAACTAAAGCTGGGAGTCGATCATCAATACTCTCTTTTAACAATGTGCTGGTTTTACATTTGCTTCATTTGCTTCATCAGCTGCGAGTTTAACGTTTGAGAACATTAACTTCTTTTGTTTTGTTGTTTTTCGTCCTGACAATAGAATTCAACAGAAACACATTTTAATGACAGTTTTATATATTTAAATATATTAATTTAATTTATTAATTTTCTTTGTGACATTTTATCACAGATTAGCTGCAAGATTCAAGCCAATGTTTGATCATTTATATAAAACAACATTACACACACACACACACACACAAACACTTACTTGCATTCCTCCTCCTTTTTAAATATTCCACTTCCAGACAGAGTCAGTGTGCATCCCGTCAGCGTCTCGTTTGCCGGGTTCTTGAAAATCAATACTCCTTTGGTTTCTTGGTGCAGTTTGGTTTTCTTGGGAAGCTGGAACACACACATTTGAACTTTTTAACAGGTTGGTCGAATGCGCCCGACAGAACCCTGCATGTCTGAAATGATTTATAGAAACAAGGTTTTTTAATGTACTGACTCTTAAGGTGAGAGGAGGATCCATCAGCACAATGTCATTCTCCGCCAGGTAGACTTGGTCCGGCTTGTCTTTGTCATTGACCATGGCTGAAACCTTCATGCTGTCAGACTCCACCATGAGCTTGTGATAGGCCAAGAACGGGACCAGGATGGGGACGGACAGTTCTGGAGGAGATTCAAAGTTGGTTCACACAAAAATTCAAAGAAAACACAAGAGTTTTTTAAAACACTTCCAGGATCCCGAAGAAGAGTCACCTATCCCAGGCTGCAGCGTCTCCTTCTTCACCTCGGACTGGATGGTCCCAGCTGAGGAGCCATTGTAGCGCATGGCCTGGACGCTGATGTTGATGGACAGCGGCCTGGAGAAAGTGCACTTGCTATGCAGCAGCAGCTTCATGCAAATGTCCTTCCCGTTCATTGGTTTGGACAACTGCAACAAATAAAGTAGTAATAAGACGCGGAAGCAGGTTTATGTTCAGTCATACATTGGATAGGAATACTTTAGCTTTACAGAATAAACAACGTGGAAAAGATTTGCTTATTTCCAGGTTATATATTTTTATTTTTAGTTAATTGTGTCATTAAGATTATAGTTTAAATGTTAAATATTAAGACTTGATTGAAAGTTTTGATAACAGCAGAATTAGTCAGTTTCTACAGCTCTACAAAAACGTGCAGTTTCAGTTCACATATATTTTTTCCAGACTCATATTAGGTCACTGTGACCTTCGACCTCTGACCTCTGACCTCTATATTCTGATCAGGTCTTATTTGAGTCCAAGTGAATGTTTGTGCCAAATTTGAATAAATTGCCTCATGGCGTTCCTGAGCTATTGTGTTCACAATAAAGGGACAGAAGGACGGACGACCTGAAAACATCCTTCACAGCTTCTGTGACGTACCTCCTCAAATCGAATGGACACCTCGGGGAGTGGAGCAATGACCTCCGGGACGACCTCGCCTGCTCCTCCTGAGGTATCGGTCACCGCCTCGTTCCCCTCCATCTCTTCACCTGCTCCCCCTGTCGCATTCCCTGCTCCTGTCTCGTTCTCCGTTGCCGTCTCGTTCTCCGTTGCCGTCTCGTTCTCCGTCTCGGACTCGCTCTCCGTCTCTAACTCGCTCTCCATCTCTGACCCGCTCTCCCCCTCCTCTTCATAATCCATATCCTCCTCCTCGTCTAAGGTGAAGTCTCTGGTGAGGGCGTACTTGAAGACATCCCTCTCCTTGGTGGTCCCTGTGAGGGGGACAAACTGATTCAATCAAAGGACACATTGAATACATGTTTCTCAAAGGTTTTTTGTTTAAACTAGAAATAACCATATTTGGAAGAGCGGGGGAGGGGCCTGACAAAGAGCTTGAAGACACTGCACGCCTTCACCAGCGACCTGCACTCATTGGACAGTACTAGCTGTAAATCACACGGTATCCACACCCCAATGCATCATAACTTACAAAATGAACATCAGCTGTACTGAAGACACAAATGTTTACTGACGTTATAAAGTGAGAAGTAGAAACAAAGAGTGGAGTCGCCCTCTGCTGGTCATTCAAGAGAATAAAGGTTTTCAGGAAGTTTAACTTTCCGGACCTGGAATTACGTCCATTTCTATAAACAGTCTGTGGTATCGGTGAGCCCTTAATACTCTGGTATGAGTAACGGCCCTTTCCTTCCACACAAGCACCACAGGAACAACCTGAGTCCTGCACAGCGACACCACAACAGATTGAAACTATCACTGACCTGGAATCAGTCCTTTTGTAAAGTGCATTTGAACAGTGGTGCAACAACATAGTGTTGTTTTGAATGTCTGCTGCTGCAGCTGAAGTGAACCCACCCTCCCTGTGCTTGTAGGTGTCGGTGATGTTCCTCCTCTTGTTCAAGCCGACACACTTGGTGGAGATGTTCTGACCGACTCTCTTGGTGTCGGAGAAGATCTTCATTTTCGAGCCGTCAGCTTTGACCTGAAACACACACGGAAACCACAAAAGGGTTAAATTTCACGAAAACACACAGAAACTGTTGATATAAAACACTGATGAAAACATCACCTCCTCGGCAGAGGTTAGAAACGGCCTTTAGGAAAATCTACATCTCGATTCTTTAAATGTACGGGTGTGAATGGGTGAGTTCTAACGTTCACACACTCTCGTCCTGTATCCTGATACAAGATCATGATCTTTTCTATGGTGCTTTTCAGTCTCTGAGTCAGAATCTTTATTTCCCTAAGTTGTGAGTTTATCTGCTCACTGACCAGCCAGTCCACACAGTCCGCGTTGACCTCAGCGAAGACGAACGGGATGTCGTACTTGAGGTCGATGTTTCCGCTCAGGATGGCTTTGACTGAGGCTGGACCGCAGCAGTAAACACCTGCATAAAGACCAACGATAAAAGTCGTCACGTAAAAACAAATCCTCTGTTAACAGTGAACCCAAAGTCAGACGTTTTCTGTTTTATTAAAGTCACAAGAATCTGTAGGATTTCAACATTTCTGGCTTTTTCTCATGATGGAAATGCAAAGAAGCAGCTTTGATTTAATTTGGAACAACTCTGTTTATATATTTTGCACTAAACATGTGTACTGTAATTTCCCAAAATACTTATTTGGATGAAATTGGATTTATTGAGTAGCAGGAAATAAAATATCAGAGCAGAAAGAGGTCAGCAAGTAACATTAGCACCAGAAACAAGGTCATCAGATTGAGACAGAGAATGTCGACGGCGGAGAGACGACCGGGCCGTTACCGTCGCTCTTCTCCTGTGGTGTCGGATCCAGAACTTGCCAGCCGTCGTACTTATCACCTTCCTCCAGGTCTGGACGTTTCATCCACCCCTCCACCCACACATGGTAGTTCCTGAAACACACCACATCACTCAGATTCTTTCTTGTTTTATAAACCTTTTATTGCCTTATTTGAAAACGTATCAGTGCATTGGTCTCTGAACTTATTAATCCTTTTTTTAAACATTTTGTCAATCCCTCCTCAAGCCATTTGAACTGTAATTGATTTGTTTGAAAGCGGCTATATGAATAAAGTTCTGATTGATTGATTGATTGATTGATTGAAGAAGAAAAACACACACACAACACAACCTGAAATTACATTGGGCAATCATTTTCTTGAATAAACTATGGAGATCAGTTTCAAACAAGTTTTTAGACAAGAAAAACGTTTGTAAATACTTTATATTTACATCAGGAGCGGGTCCTCTCTTCGGAGGCAGCCATGTTTTTTACAGTAGCCCAGACTGGACAAACTAAACCTTTTGAGTTTTAATAACGACTGAAGCTACCACAGGTTCTCTTTCATGTTTGGAAGGGTAGGTGAGGTGAGGGGTGTTCAGCTGCAATATGACACTTCACCACTAGATGTCACTAAATTCTTCACACTGAACCTTTAAAAGATGAAATTCATGTTCCTCCATGCCCTCGTTTTAACTCGTTTTTAGTGAACCTCTCTAATTAGCATTGTTTCAGGGAGTTATTTTCTTTTTACCACCAACACAGGAGACAAACCACGCAGCTTGCTGGGGAAGAAAGTCATTTAGCATCTAAAGAGCCATATTGGTGGGTGGAGACCAAAGCAGGAGCTCAAAGGGATCCTAATGTTTCTCTGCTGGATGCAATATACCCGCTCCTCGTTGTGTGTGTGTTTTCAAAGTAAGAAGTTGCAGCATCTCACCAAACACTGTCAGGAGAATGTTTCTCTGCGACACCGTAGTCTGCGTGGTACACGTCAATGGTCAGATTGCTGTTAGTGTCGTGGGCTGACGAGAAGTTGGTGACCACGCGGCAGGGGATGCCCAACAGACGCATCACTGGAACCAACACAAAGTCGTTCAAATAAGTTTGTACCAGTTGAATTTGAACTTTGCAGCTTCTTTAGGCAACACGTGGAACTGAACTTTCTTTAGTCAAAATCAACACGCAAACAATAAATCAAGAAAACTTCTTTGCATAATCAAAATGAATGAGACATTACTAATGATGTATGTTCAGTATCTAAGCTTTGAGGATCGTGAGTTGCATGAAATGTCGGTGAGTCATCGTGTCGTCTCAGACCCACAGACACTGTGGTGTTGAAATGTAAATTCTTTTATTTCTTTTCTTATATGTTGTTTTCTTCAGACACAGTTTTTTGGCAGCTGTGCATAAACTTCATGCAGCTTTTTCCTTAATAACAATCAAATACAAGATGCTGGTGTGTGAAGCTTTGTTCAGGAGGTTTTTAGAACATTTCTCATTGAGCTGAGAAGTTTGTTTCTGTCTAAACGCACCTGCTGAGAAACAAGACAAGTGGCAAAGACAGAAGGGAGTTGACTAAAAGGCTGAAGTCACATATCCTGGATTAGACCGACAGAGTCATGTGGCCAATGTCAATATGATGAGTCAGAAGATGTGTTTTAAGTAGGAGTGAAAAATACATGTTGCTTAGTTCTCCACTCCTTAGTCATAGTCTGAGTATTAACACATGATATTTATAGCTAAAGCTAGCTTTCTATATTTAGAAAATCACGATTAGCTTTAATTGTCTTGAAGCATGAGGCGTACGAACTCTGTGTGAGCAAAAAACCTGCAAGGCCCAAGACAGTTTGAAACACTAGGGGGCGTTATGAGCCATGTACAACCCATTGGTAATAAACGGGATTCCAAAACCAGCATTAATGTATTTCATCAAAGATCAGTCATATAATTCAGTTTATAGCTCAAAAAACACTTTTAAGTGTCCAGTATCGCTTTAAGTTTTTAAATGTTTGATAAATATATAAATATTTTCCACAGCCTAAAGAGGCAGAGTGTTGTCAACGCATAATCTCAAAAGATAATAATCAGTTTACAATTATCTAAGACAGAGAAAAATTTGGGCAAATTTGGACATTTAAGAAGTTGAACCCAGACATTTGATATATTTATCTTGATAAATGGCTTTAAATTATTAATAAAGTGTCCAAAACAATATCAGTTTAGTTTGTGATGAGCTTCAGAATTAATCAAATCTATCAGTACAGATGTTGTCCCAGGTAAATGGTTTTAAATGGTTTTGTATTTATATAGCGCTTTTCTAGTCTTGATGACCACTCAAAGCACTTTACAGTTTTACATTCACCCAGTCACACACACATTCATACAGTGCATCTATAAGCAGCACTTTGTTGTTCTACGGGGGGGGGGGGGGCAATTCAGGGTTCAACATCTTGCTCAAGGACACTTTGGCATGCAGATGGGGAAGACTGGGGATCAAACTGCCGACCTTCAGGTTGGAGGACGACCACTCTACCCCTCAGCCACAGCCGCCCAGTGTGATAAAGAACTCTTTAAAACAGAAACGTTGACCAAGGAAAAAAAAAGTACAATTAAAAAAAAAGGATTGTTTGTGTAGGTCTACGTGCAGAAATGGCAAAGGAGGCTCAGAATGTGTTCTGTGCATTTCAATGAATACAAATGCACAAACCTGTGTGCATACAGAAATGTGTGTGGGTGTGTAGGTGTGTGCCTGTGAACAAAAAAAAATCCTGCAGTCACAGCCAGGTGTGAGGAGCTGGATGGTCGGACGTTACCTGAACACATCACGCCAGCGAACACCCAGCACTGGCCGTATTTGACCGGGCTGCAATCAGAGTCTAACCAGCGTTTGAGGATGGCGTGGCTGCCGGTCCAGTGAGAGGGTGAATACCCGCCGGAAAAGAAACCCCCCCACTTTCCATACAGGACGCCATGGTCGTCTTCACAGTTGATCTGGAAGAAAACAGAAAAATTAGATTTCATTCTTCTAACAGGACTTCTACCCAGCACATGCAGATCACCTCCGCCAAGGCCGCGTTAAACCATGAAGGCCAAAACGAAATCATGACCTTTGTCTCTAATTAGCATGAAGTACCATAGCTGAGGCTAATGAGAATGTCATTGATCATGTCCCACCATGGCGCTGATCACACGGCTGACGTAGACGGGATCAGAGCGACTACAGACATCTTCAGCTGGGTTTTCAGAGTGTTTGTGGTTGAGGTCCAGTATCTTCATGCAAATCCTCACCATGTCGTCCTCAAACTGGACAAGAAGACACAAGAACAGAGACGAAAAAAACCCAACAGAGTAAGGTGCATTCAAAATGCTCACATTCAAAGAAATGTAATAACAGATAATTCGTAACTCAAAGTCAAATTAAGACAATAAACTGAACATCCGGCGCTGTGAATTAAAAATATTTAAATTTCAACATATAGAACTCAGTGGCGATTGACAATAGGGCATTGAATTGCTCATGCGATTATTTACCTCTACGAAAACCAACCTGTCATTCTGTGGTGTCTGGTCTGTTTACCTGTCCGAAGTCCCACTTCTGGGAGGAGATGTAGTTTCCACTTCCTTTGTAGATGATTCCTTGTTCATTCATCACATACTCTTGTCTTTCCTTCACGTCTGGTAGATAGACCGTGTCATCTGGAGAGAAGGGTGGAGGTAGACAAATTGATCCGGAGGTAGGTAGGTGGGTAGGTGGGTAGGTGGGTAGGTTGGTTGGTTGATTGATTAATTGACATGGAAACCGATGATGAACCTACCAGGACACCAGGGGTTGAAGAACACCACCAGCATTGCCAGCAATATGTCCTCATCCCTGTATTTCGCAGAGAGTATATACTCTCCTATGGGGGCGTTAGCCGGGGGGGTGATGTTTAGAACCAAGACGCCTTTCTCTGGGGAGGACTTTTCCTTCTCAAGCGCTGCCTTCCACACGGCCTTTGCTGATGGTGAATGATACTTGTTGTCGGGGATACCAAAGTACGAAATTGTGCCTTGTTCCTCGGATGTAGCTAGACCTGTAGAGAGGAACCAAACACTCTGTTATTGTTCGGACAATACTCTACATCCATCCATCCATCCATCCATCCAGGGCTTTGTAGAGAAGCACTGAACTTGTTGTCCAAAAAGAACAAAATGAAAGACTGACCTGTCATTGCGGTGATGGTGAGCGGGAAACGATCGGGTAGGAAAGGCTGCGACAGCGTGAGGGTCAGAGTGAAGGCTAGACCTCGCCTCACAAACAGCTCCGTCAAGGAGATCTCACTGGTGTGGTGTAAGAAGTTGTTGGTCGCACAGTGGAGGTTCAAGTTCATCAAGACTGAAGGAAAAACAATATTTAAAAACACACACAGACAAATTCACATTGGGTAACTAAGAGAGAAACATTTAACTCATTTCAATCAATAATACATTGATGTGAATTATTGAAATTTATTTTACTTCTATTTACTTTTTATGAAGAGCAGCTAACAAATAAAAAATCACTTTTTCAACACTTACTCACTTACTCATATTAAATCCATGAAGCCAAAATAAAAGGATAAAATGCTTTCATGCATTTAGTAAGTTTTGTTTATAACAATGACTCTGATGGAAAAATATTAGTCAAACACAATTCCTCCTCCTCCTCCTCCTCCTCCTCCTCCACTTAGTGCTCATGCAGTGCTGAGCTCCAGGCCAAACGGCTGCAGCCTTCTTCTTCTCTAACCCGCAGCACCAGACAAACAGGTAATGACGGTGTTTGGTGATAAATTAACCACAACATTAGCGCTGCTGCAACTGGTCCGACGTCTTGTCCAGCTGTTTACTGACGTTTGTCATGTTTAATGAAGAGAGAGAGGGAGAGAGATACAGGCAGACAGACAGACAGGCAGGCAGGCAGGCAGACAGGCAGGCAGGCAGACAGACAGACAGACAGGCAGGCAGACAGACAGGCAGGCAGGCAGACAGGCAGACAGGCAGACAGACAGGCAGACAGACAGACAGGCAGGCAGGCAGACAGACAGGCAGGCAGGCAGACAGACAGACAGGCAGGCAGACAGACAGACAGGCAGGCAGGCAGACAGGCAGACAGACAGGCAGACAGACAGACAGACAGACAGACAGACAGACAGACAGACAGGCAGGCAGGCAGGCAGGCAGGCAGGCAGACAGGTTGGTAATACAACATGGCCTTGTTTTGCCTGTTATTCATTTATTTATTCAATTTGATCATTTGAGTTAGTCTGTTAACCAAAATAAATATATAAGTTGAAAATATCCTACTGTGTTTTTTATTTATTTAATATTATATTTTGGCGATGGGTGCCGTTTTTTGGGGGTTTGAGCACCTGCCCCCCAAAATGTCTGTGCACGTGCCTGATCTTGATGTTTAAAATTAAAGTATAAAAAACTTAAACAGTTTATTAAATATGAAAATACAAACAGATACACAAACACAGTAATACACATACGTAAGATACACAGTGTGTGTTCTCTTATTGGTGCTTGATACATCACTTAGACTTTTACAAATGAAGGTTAAGCTTCCAGAAAGTTATTTAAACTTCTGCTGACTTATTTAGTAAATATTCTTTATATTGGTTTTGCCTTTTCACAGCATGATGCAGTTTTCTGTCTTTGCTTGAATATTAAATTCAGGGTTGAAGAGAACTCGTTTTATTTATTGATTTGAGTTTGATTTGCAGGTCAAAGGTCATCCTGGTTTACATATAAACGTTATAGTGTCAATTCTGGATGATGAAACACTTTGACTAAAGAATGAAAACCACACTCAGCAGGTACATTAGGCTTCATGTTACTAAATAATTGTATCAGCCGAGGGTGTGGTGTGTACTCAATTCACCTCAGTGAACAGGCATGTGAAAAGTCCTGCCAGGGCATCGGGCGTGGTGAAGAGTGGGTGTGAAGGGGTGGTGAAAAGATAAAGTGAAATGTCACAGTTGGGAAACTTTTTGAGAATGTGTGTCAATAGGACAAGATGGAACAGGACACAATAAGAGAAGCAGACAACTGTCTCCAGATGTGTAACGCTTCTGTGGACGGATGATAAGGACGCTTTCAGTCACCGCTCAAGTGTCTTTAAAATCAAAAACAAGCTTCTGAACAATGACGGAAACAAAACTGAAATATTCATTTACCAAACTCTGTCATTTTGAAATGAAACTTTAGCGTTTTATTGTTCATTTTTTAAATATACAAATGATATCAAATGAGAAAGATAATTGTGGTGCATTTTATGTTGTCGAGGGTGGAGGAAGTCGCACCTTATTAATATTCTGAGGCAATGAATATGGGCTATATTTGATTGATTGATTGATTTACAGCATATACTTGTTTTCTTTGAAGACAGAAGATAGGAGCTTCCTGGTTCAATAAAGAAAAATAAAAACATGTGCGTTTACAGGGCTCAGTCAGATCTGTATCCTCTACTTCTACAGCTCAAGCTCACTCAGATGCTCCATTACCCTTCATAACACGTATGGTTGTTATGATTGTTGTGTTGAGAATGTGCACACAGTCGTGTTGAGACACAGAAGCACACAACAATACAGTGTAGGTTTAATCCCCTTTGCAGTGGCCTCATTTAGCTTCTCAAACATGATCAAACAACACCTTAGGTAACGGTATGAATGGATTGCAAAAACAGTAAATCCCAAAAGTCATGTTGGTGTGTTGGCGTGCAGCGTCTGGTGCAGAGACGATGATAAAGACACTTACTAGATTCTTTAACCTCCACGTTCTCGTCCGCAGAACCCGCCTGAGGTACCGCTGTCATGTCTGCAGAGCTGTGTCTCTACAGTAATCGATGTAAGCGTGAAGGAACCCTGGCAGTCGCTCAGCCGCTCACTGACAGGTGACTCTGCAATGTTGCTTTTTTAAATACCTTCAGAGTCCATCCCCTTTTTCTTACCCATGAGAAACATGTCGGGCAACTTTTAACCACCTCCTGCTCTTCCATATATTTTGACCCATCGGCTCCAAAATTGAATGATCTGGAGATCCCCACCAAGTTTCTTTAAAATTCATCCATGACCTTGTTGAGTTATTTTGTAAACACACTAACACACTAACACTATCTCACACAGAGACAGGTTGGTGCAGTTATGCTAATTAGGACTTTGCTTAAGAGATTGCATCATGTGGCAGGAACAGAACCAGATTGTTGGGTGGAGAACAAACCAGGAGGTAAAAGCAACGTTGATCTTATCAGGTCGACACAAACGAAATTAATGCAGGCAGGGGAGGAGCCTGACAGAGCTCAAGGACGATGCTCACCTACCAACACCTGAGAGCTGCACCTATTGGACGGTACTAGCTGTCAATCACAGGCCCCACTGCAAAGTGCTTGATCGTCTATTTGACTCTAAATGCATCATAACTTACTAAATGAACATTAGTTGTGTTGAAGATGACTTGAAAGTAGAGATTGAGACATAAACTCCTCAGGAAAATGTTTACTGATGTTATAAAGTGAGAATTAGAGTCAGACTGGACCAGTTCTACGTTGGCTTCACTTTCATGACTCTAATTCTACGTCCATAGGTGAAAACAATGAGCCGCTTGTGCAGATGAATGAACTGAAACTCGGACTCTAAGCATCATCCATCATCTTCACTCTAGTTTAATCCTTAAAGCTCTGTAACAATTATATCTGACCTTTTCTATGAAACCTTCAGAAATGTTATAAAAACAATACACACAATGCTTGTGTAAACATGTGATTACAGAGATTAAACGCCTTTAATGAACCCAACCGGTTCACTGACAAATATACCTGGGGCAGTGTGTGTGTGTGTGTGTGTGTGTGTGTGTGTGTGTGTGTGTGTGTGTGTGTGTGTGTGTGTGTGTGTGTGTGTCTGTCTGGCAGATTAACTACATGTAGAATGAAGAGTAACATAATGAAACAGCTCTCCACAGATTTCATATAGAGACATCGTTGTTGTATATGCAGGCGCTTTTTTTCTTCTTACAAATCCACATTTTGTACAAACACACACACACACAAGCACATAAAACCACACAACACACACTTTTAGCTGCACAGAAACACTAGCTGTCCTGCTGAATCAGGTCTCTGGCTTTCTGCAGGTTGTGGTCGACGGCTCCGTCTAAGAACTGAACCCAGTTCAGCTCCGATTCGCCGCACACGTGACTGGACCTGGAGGGACAGAGAGGCGGTGAAAGGGTGTGGTTTTTCACAAAATCTTACGTTTTTAGACGAGAGTGAATAATACTGATGTTTGGATGTCGGTGAATCTTACCTGATGATCTCCAGGACTTTCTTTAACAGTGCTGCCAATTTAGTCACCTGTAGAGAAACACACTTTTATTTGTATGTTCATTTTACTATTGACTTGTTTTGAATATATTCACACATTTAGATAATTGGAAGTATGATATATGCGAGAGCCAAAGACGAAAGCAGCTGAGAAACAACTATATAAAGTGGCGAGGACATTAAACTGCTTAGAAGAAACACGCAACAAGGAAGGAGCAGCTACTCTTTCTTCATCTTATTTCACTTAACCTGTTCTGACTGCAACAGATTTAAAGGTTGGCAAAATGACGCGTGTGCAGGTGTGAGCGTGATCAAATAAATCAAGTCAAATGACCTTCATCTTGTTTATACTGCCGGTGATTATGACTCAATAACAGGTTCATTATTGAGGAACTCCCATAAATGACTTTATACTTGTAAAGTAACAATAAACTTAACGTTTAAAAGGAACAAGACGAAACATGCATTGAACAACCTCACCCACCGCCAGAGTAATAACAGCTCACAAACGTAATTAACCACAAAACAATTCTGTGAACTGACAAAAGATGATCAAGCTGCGTGCGTGTTTAAAGGGGGAGAGAGAATGACGGAGAAAAGTGGAAGAGAAGGTAGAAGGTGGATTTGTTAATGCACAGCCTATATATACATACACATACATATATAATGAGCTGACTCGAAGCCATTGGCAGGTGTACAAGTAAATAAACAAAGATCTTTTTTCATTCTTCATATTACATTTATGGGTTAGTTATAGCAATTTTGAAAGCTGAAGATTTTCACCTTCCCACAAACATAACAAATCCATGCAAATGAAATACATGTAGGAGGGGGTTTATACAGCGTGTGCGCAGGGTGTTTGCATTAGTATGTCTCACATTGCTCTCTACCCCACTATAGTCCATGGGCGGGTACAGACACAGAGCCAGGTCATCAACACTGAGGAGAAAAGACACAAAGAGGCAGATGTTTGTTTTCATGGCTCTTGTTTCATTTTGAAAATCAGACATTTCATTTCGAACCAGTTTGAAAACCTCTGAACGGCTGCTGTGACGCTAGCAGTCTTTAGATGCAGCCCCTGAATTGAGACTCGGCTAAATACTCAATGCTTCTCTATTCCAGAGTTTCAGGTGAGAGGCGTCGACATAAAAACATTCATCCAACTGTCAGTGTGTGTGTGTGTGTGTGTGTGTGTGTGTGTGTGTGTGTGTGTGTGTGTGCGTGCGTGCGTGTGTGAGACTACCCAGGGCTTAGTTCCTTGGTAATGTCAGCCAGGTCGTCGAGCTGGGACAGATTCTGAGACGTGGTGACGTCACCGTTGGCTTTGACAGCTGACATCAGTTTCCTCAGGCACGCCGCCGATGCCTTTATCAGGCCCTGGCATGGACCAATCACCTGCCGGTCCTTGTCCGACCAGTATGTGTCCTGGTTGCCTCGAGGCTCGTCCCCTTCCTGGTCGTCGTCCAGGATATCGTTGAATGGATCCTGGACCTCAGATAAGGCCTGTGGAGAGAAGCAGTAGACTTTTCAGTGGGTTCTTCTTCATCCATCAATAATTTTGTTTCCTTTCAGAGTGACTTGAAGCTATTCGCAAATATCAAGGAAACACTTCAGAACTTAATTAACATTAATGTAAAAATGATTGAAGAAATCCCAACTGGTTTTTACTTCTACTTCTGGCTGAGCCATAGATGAGGAAAATGAGGAAACTCAGATGTGACACTGTTTTTGTTTCAGAGGAATTCGTGCTGTCAACATGTGAATCATCCTGATTTTATCACGACACATAATACACGGATCTAAACAGTAGATGAGGGAACTAAAATATAATTTGATAGAACTACATAGCAGAGAAAGTTGTGAATCAAGGACTGTCGTTCAGTTTTATATTAAAGGCCTCGAGATGAATACAAACCAGAGCCCATATTAGAGAACTGTATGTGTGTGTGTGTACCTGTTCAATTTCTTCAATGGCGTCTTTGACAACTCCGATCTGAGCAGACAGAACAACGAGCACAGCTGCTTTATTATCTGTAGAGCAAACATGTTGTTCATCAATAAACATAACATGTAAAACTGTTCAGAACAACACACACACACACACACACACACACACACACACACACACACACACACACACACACACACACACACACACACACACACACACACACACACACACACACACACACACACAGTCAACACCATGTTAGAAAAGGTTAAAATTCTACAGAGCCTGAGATGAGGTCTTCAAACTAATGTCACTTTAAAAACATTTGATCTAAAGTGGAAATGAGTATGTGACGATAAAAGACAACAAACTTTTACATTTGAGAACCAAGAAGCAAAAATTTGGATTTATACTTAACATTTGAAAACCACACATTGTCCATTTTCTGTGCAACAGTGACCTTTTCCTTAATTTCTGTCAAATGTATGATGTTAAAGTGAGTTTTTCATGAAACATTAAACGTGGACAAGGTTTGAAATGACGAGATAAACTAATGTAAAACCTGTGAGACAAATATTCAGGTGCAAGTCTGCTCTGAATCCTGCATACCGACGTTTTTGTTTTCTGTAAATCGAGATCTCTCTCTCGCTGACTTGTTCAAACACATTTGATTCCTGGGATGAGGCCAGCCTTCTAATAATTATGTTCTCTTGTTTATTCTGAAGCATTTATATGATTTAACATTTATTATTCAGACTCAGGGTCCAGATAAAATACAACACAATTACATTGACTGAAATACATACCGGCACACAAAAACATTTTGAATAGACACACAGTGTTTAACACCATGTTTAACATTAGAATAAACCTGTTCTTTTATTCTATTACGATTAGTTTATTATTATTTAGTACAGATATTAAAATTTTGATTGATTATTTGTAATGTTTTGGATTTTTAAGATTTCAAGTAATATTGTATTTATTTTCCCTAGAGCTCTAAATTAATACAAACAGAATCAGGTAAATAACACAAACGCATCGTCTGACTTTTAGAACACCATCACCACCTGCAGGCTGCGGTCAGAACTGCAGCTGTTTCCTGCAGCGTCAATCAGAGCAAATACGAAACCGATAACATTTAAACTTCTGCAGCTACGAACGCTGCGGTGAGTCAGTTAGTGTTGGATGCCATTTTATTAAATCTGATCTGAACACGTCTTTTTTTTTAATCCTGTCAAGTGAACTGACCTTTTGGTAACTGGGCAAACTGGTCACAGGCTGACCACACGGTTCCTGTTGTGGTCAACTGTTCCTGGGACAGACTGAAGCAGAGGAGCAGAGGCCAGGAAGACGAGAGGAGGAAGATGGATGAACAGAAAACAGGAAGCAGGGAAGGCAGAGTGTTTGTATGATAGCAGCATTTTTAACATCAATACAAGGCGTATGATTTATTTATCACATGCTAACTTTAAAGCTAATGGAAAAGAATCTTGTTAGTTGCACATCTTTGTTAAAGACATTAAAACAAAGAACAAAGACAAATAAAGTAAAACTACTGAGTGAAGTTTCAGGCATCAGAACAGAATGATTGTGGGTTTGTGTCTTTGTTGTATTTTAATTCAATGTGACTATGGCTGGGAACATGAGCAACAACTTATCGTGACATCTGAAGTTCTCTCTAATTGGGACTGTGTGGGTGTACGCTACCTCTGCAGTGGTGAACTCAGTATGACCTCCACCAGCTGTGAGACACCATCCAGAACATCCACTGTGGCGTCTCGGACCTGACGCCGCAAACTGACGCCTGAGTCACGGAGAAGGAGACACGACAGAGTGATTCAGTCTACGTGGTCTTTCATTATAATCTTGATTCAAATTGTTTTGCAAATGTAGCTCTGAAATATGGGCATGTATCATGTTTGGCATTTACAAAATAAGATAAATCCTTGGGCCAAAGTTTCATAAGCAAGAAACATGTTTACATTTTAAATGATAATTTTACCACATTTTCCATTCAAAGAAAAAACTCTTCTCATCACAAGAAGAATCAAACTTAAATTAACTTATTCTCATTAAAAAACTGAATTTAAATAGGAAACCAGTGCTGATATATAGATACACAGCCTCGGTGTTACCTTGGCTCTTTGGTAACCAGTAATACACCATGGACAGGGTGAGGATGCTCTTCATGGTGGACTCCGCCAACTTCTCCGTATCCTAACGTTTAGAAATGTGATTTAAACAGTGGAATTAGTTTCTAATGGTATTTAATTCTCACACTCAAACAAGCCAAACATTAACAACGTTCTGTCAACATCCGTATGAACTGTGGTGACTCAGTTTCAAAGCGGCTTGATCCAAGTGCCATCACTGACAGATTTACAATAAAAAGGTTTTTGTGTGTCCTTGAGCAAACCTCCTGTGGGAAACCTCCCTGAGCACATTTTAAAGCACTGGAAATAGTTTCATGATGGTGGACGAGATCATGTCCGAGGTCTAATTGGGACTAAGGAGCCAATGAGGGAACTGGTTTGAGCCCAGTTTGTACATAACATAAAATCGCTGAATTCTGTGTGCCTCTAAAGCTGCTTTAGTGAGCGGGTGGCGATAAAACATGTGTTCATTATGACTTCCAACGATTATCTGACCTGTTGCGATGGCAGCGGTGGTTTGGAAAAGGCCAGACTGAGTTTGGTGGCTTCCTGGGACACGGCCATCACGGCCTGGTCTGAGGACAGAGGAGACATTTCTATTGACTTCAGATTGGAGGTTTCATTTCACGGTGATTCTGTGTGGAACGAACTGAGAAAAAGAAACGGGACGGTTCCCGACAAACCAAACTCAACTCAGAGTGTGCCAGAAGTTGGAGAGGTTGAACGCTCCGTCTGACTCATTGGATTCTCCGTCTGCGGAGGAAAGTGAGCGTCTGGTTAGAAACTTCTTCTGCTCTTCAAGGTTCAATTTACCAAACTCAAGCGACAGAGGAGGGACAGACTCCAAACCGCATTTACTTTATGACTCATTCTGTTAAACGCCTGAGATTCAGGATAAATGAGAGCAAGTGAAATTGTATTTGTATTTGTAGATAATGAGTGAACTTTCATTTTCCCTTCACAACACATTTGTACAAAGCTGCTTTTAATTCTTGATTGTGATACTTTTATATATTTCATGGTGGTTATGATGATTCATTTCACTTTTGTCAGTGTGTTTTATTCCTTTTATCCACATTCTTAGTGTTTTAATTCTCTATTTTACGTGCAGCACTTTGTTTTGAAACGTGCTGTAGAAATAAAGTTATAATTTTTTTAAAGGTGCTTTGTCAGTAAAGTTTGACTGACTGATGTTTTATTACTAATGTTCAACCACAGCTTTTTTTAAAGTGAATGTGAAGAACTTAATGTTATTTTCATATTGATTCTATCTCAGAATGCAGAACTGCTGCATCAGCTACTTTTAGCTTTTAATGTTTATAACTGAGACTTCAGCAGAAAACTTTACACCAGTTAAGTTGATCAGATTAAAACCAGTTAATAGAAATAACCAACTTTGTCAAATTAAAGATCCACAGCGAAGAAAACCCGCGACAAGTCCCATCAAAACAAACATCAATGCTAACGCTAGCTTGTCTTGAGCTAGCCCGCCTTTAGCCGCGTTAGCTTCCGCTGCAGTTACCTCGGACTCGGTCCCTGACGCAGTGCGCAGAGTTCAGCAGGTTCCGTAAAGGAACGGAAATGTTCCCGTCGCTGTTTTCTGCGCTCATGACTCCAACTGTTCCCACACGGAGTAGAACACGCGTGTTGTGGAACCACAGATGAGACAGGAAGTGGAGCCGGGGGACGATGTTAAAGGCGGCACAAGTGGCGGAAAAGAAACGAGGGGACACGTTCAGGCGCGTCAGGGACATCCGGTCGTTGAAGTGGATCCAAGTCAAATAAATGTGGAAAAATTATTGAATAATAAAATAATTTAATCACATGTAATAATAACAACTGTATGTATAGAGCACCTTTAAAACTACATTTTTTAAAATAACAATAAACATTTTAAACTGAATAAATAAATTAAAAACCAGAGTTTACAAAGTGCAAATACAAGAGAAATAACAATGGACAGGAAGCGATGTGACAACAAAGCCAGATAACACCGCTGAGGTGGTTAGAAACAAAATCAATTAGACTACTAAGACAATATCACAGATAAAACTTCATCACATAAAAGCAGTAAAAGGACAATAACAATAAATAAAATAAAAGGGGACAAGAAAACGATAAAAAAAAAACACAGCATCCCATAAAAGCAAGTCTATAAAAATAGGTTTTAAGATGTGATTTAAAAGAAGTCACTGAGTCTATCTCCTCAGGGAGGTCGTTCCAATGCTGAGCTTTTGGTTTTCCGCCTCATCTTTGGAACAGCCAGGATCCACCTTTTCTGTGACGTAGCTTGGGCCCTGACCCTGACTCAGCAGCTTGGCTTTCAGGGTCACCAGGTCTCAGTGGATGTTATATCTGTGTGTCATCCACATATCAGTGGAGGGAGCCGCTGTGGCGTTGGATGATCTGGCCGAGGTGAAGCATATAATAGAAAAGAATTGGGCCTGAAATCGAACCTTGTGGCACACCACAGGTATTGTACGTTTTACAGGATGTGTAATTATCTATAGTGACTAAGTGAGTTCTTTCTAAAAAGTTGGAATTTAAATACATTTCGAATCATATCTGCAAGTTGAAAATATGTATGCAGTTGCACCAAGGACCACTAGGGGGCAGCGTGAGCCTGTCTCTGAAACATGTTGGACTTCTCAGCAGGTGACACAGTATCCGCTGCAGTGATGGACTTTAGTATGGAGGCCCATTCCTGCCACCTTGTAAAAGACCGGTTTAACCGTGCAGCTTGGTGCGAGGCTCCTCTGCACAAATCTTCCATCAGTCGTCAGTTTTAATCCACAGATATCAGGCACCGTCCTAAACCACCTCCCTAATCTGCACAAGGTCGGGTCCTTGAAAAAGGCCCAGTCGATTCTGGCTGATTCCCGTCACCCCCTCGGTCACTGAGTTCACGCCACAGATATATTTTGCCTGGATGCAGGAGAACCAGATGCAATAACTGATTCGTCCCTTCCATCATCTGCCTTTTGAAAACCCTGACATGAGTATTACTTACATTCTCATTCATTTATTCTACTCAGTAAGCTGAACCGTACCGAATGTTAAAATGTGTCCAGTCTAAATGCAACAGTTCATGTACATATTCACACCTGCATAGACAATCTAATTTATTAGAAAATGTCTCATTATATATTTCAACCAGTGATGGGATGTTACAAAGCACATTTACTTTATTGCAGTACTCCAGTATCAGTATTTTCAGGTACTTTACACTTTTACTTCCCTTCATATATCAGCAGATATTTGTACTTTTAAATCCACTACATTTTTACAATGCATTGTGTTACATGCTCACAATGTACTTTTAAAAGTAACACAAAAAGGCCGCACAGGAAACATATACTTTTACTTTCAATACTTGAGGTATTTTTTTAAAGTATTTGAAATATTTATTTAAGTCAAGTGGAAAAGTGTATGTGGTAACTTTTACTTTTACTCAAGAACATGTTTGTCTAATCATTTATAGTTTTCTTATGTAAAATGTGAAATGATCTTGGGAGAAAATATTACTGATCATGCTGTGATTTGAGGCTGAACTTGTTTACTGTATTTTGTGTTTTGTTGTTCACTGTGTGATGATTAAATAAATGAATATATTCATTTGACTCAAAGATCAACTTTTGACGCATGTGTTAAATGTTTTGTGAGTTGTTTTTTCTGCTTGTTTTAATTCTGTCTGTTAACTCGTTTCAAAAAGTGACGTCAAAGTGGACAAAAGACTTAAAGCCATCGGGAAAATCTCATATTTATGCGTGGCACTAATAGTCTTCCATATAGGTGATTTGAGTTTGGTGGATCACACAATACAACAAACAGGCTGGTGTTGCATTGCAGCTGTTTCTTTTAAAACAACAACACACCCACACTGTAGACACTTGGTTCAGTTGTATATTTGTGTGAGGATTAACGACAACAAAGTTGTGTGTGCAAATGTGACTAATGTACCGGAGGTTATGTTTTCATCGCCTTTTGTTTGCCTGTCAGCAGGATTACACAAAAATGACGAAACTGATTTGATTGAAACTTGATGGACGGATGGGACATAAGTCAAGAACGAAAAATACAATTTAGGCAAGGATCAGGGAGAAGGGGAAGATTCCGTAATTTTATATGATCAAATAACTAATTAAAACCAAACTGATCAGAAACATGAACACACGAACAAACATCAGTCTGATGAGAACGACCTGAAATGACAGAAACCAGCTATGAGAAAAATGTAACATGTCCCATCTGCTAACATGGAGGAGGCGAGGTTTACACACACACACAAATGAATAAATTTTCTGTTGTCAAGCAGCCTGTGTGTGTGTCACACTCTTCACTCTTTGATTTCTCCATTTCTTCATTTTTCTCCTCCATCCTTGTTCCTTTCATCTCCATCTTTCTTGCACCACCTCTTCTCTCTCTCTCTCTCTCTCTTTTCCTCCCTCCCTCCTTCAATCATGTGTTTTCTGTCTCACACGTCTCTCCCTCTCGAATGACTGGAGGGTTTCAGGGGAGGAAAGCAAATCATTTTATCACCTCCTCTCTCCCTCTCTTCCGTCTCATTTCCTGCTTCTCTTCTTTTTCTCTCTCTCCCTCTCTCTCTCTCTCTCTGTCTGCCCCCCTCCGTCGTGCTCTCTCAGGTGTGATCTGTGTGGGGAGTCACTGTCTAGACAACCGATTATACCGAATAATGAGGCCGAGGGAGGGGGATGGATGGAGCATGAAAAGGGAAAAAAGAGGGAGGAGGATGTGAAGGAAAGAGAGGTGTAGTGTCAGACAGAGAGAGTGCAAGTGTGAGAGAAGGGGGGAGAGAGAGAGGAGGGGGGGTATAAAGCAGTGGAAGACATGAGAGGATGAAAAACAGGAGGAAAAGCTATGAGCTAGGGATTAGAGATGGAGAGGAAAAGAGATGAAGAAAATTTGAATAAGAGGAGAGAAGAAAGGGATGAAAGTAAAGAAGGACAAGAGAGGGCGAAGGAGGGAAGAGGAGACAGAGGAGAGAACAAACACAAGATGAGAGGAAATACAAAAAAGGAAAGAAAGGGTAAATATAGACAGGAAATAAGAAAGAAAGAAAGAAAGAAAGAAAGAAAGAAAGAAAGAGGAACAAATAGTACTAACATGTCAGACACACACACACACAAACACACACACACACACACACACACAAGCATCAGTCAGCCAGAGCAGAGACAGTGTGTTAGGAAACCCTATCAGTCACACACAGCTGTACTCACTGTGTGTGTGTGCGTGTGTGTGTGTGTGTGTGTGTGTGTGTGTGTGTGTGTGTGTGTGTGCGTGTGTGTGCGTGCATGTGTTTTATTGGAGCGATGAGCAATCAACAAGACCAAAAACCTCCCAGAAAAAGACACACACACAGACACACACACACACACACACACACACACACAGTGTAATAGGCTTATCCAGTGCTGCAGTTTCAGCCTTTTAGTCTTCCTACACACACACACACACTTGAGAGAGAGACGTTTTAGAGACACAGACAGATGATCAGAAGGAGTAAAACAGAAAGAGGACAGACGACCGTCCACTCAGACTGACAGAGAGACAGACAGACAGCTGATCAGTGAGACAGCCAGTCTTCTCCTTAAGAGGACATTGAGTCTGTCTGCACAGACACTGAGAGGCAGACAGGAAACTGAGAGGCATCAAATCTGTCACACTGTAATCAGATTAGTCTGATTATACAATGACAAACACACACACACACACACACACACACACACACACACACACACACACACACACTTTATTTGGGTGTTTTTTATTTGTCCCGCCTGCTTTCCTCTGCTCAAGTTGCTGTTAAAGGGATATTCCACTGTGGTCTCTATAGAACGAGAGGTTTGAAAGACACTCAAACACTCAATATCCATTGATTATTCTCAGGAGAATTGGAGATAAAATGTGAATTGAAAAGAAAGTCTGGACTGGTTACAAGGACAACATCAAATGTGTTATAAACCAACCAGCGCCGTCTTGCAAGTAATACAATCGTTTCAAGGGACGTGGTGGGAATTGACACCCGACCACAGAAAGTGAGAAGAGTTTCATTGCAGGACATTTAACAAACTAATAAGATTCGATGAGGTTCACAAACAAAACTGCAATTGTGTGGTTTATGCAGTAAGATTTGATGATATCATGGGTCTGAAAGCATGGCTCCCACAACCCCAGCTTTGTCAAGTGACACCTTAACCTTTTCTATGAAGTTGCCCATAACTGTGTTTCTGTTTCTACGTCCGAATTGCATTGAGTGCAGGGGGAAGGAGCTATTGTTTAAATAAGTAATGATTTGTTTAGCAACAACTTTTTCAAATACATTCCATACTTTGGGTAAGATACTGATGGACCTGTAGCTGAGTGTCAGATAGGGTCGCCCCCTTTGAACACAGCAGCAGGTTTCCATGCATTGGAAGCTCCCTTGGCCCAAAGGGTGTAATGCTACTGGTATATAAAAGAAAATAGATACAAAGTAGAAATTGTAAATTTTTATTTACTTTTAATTGGATGTGTGGTGGAGACCGGAGCACACGGAGTAAACCCACATCTACCTGTATTTAAGGATTTTGCACTGTGTAGTCGGACTTTGAAGACTATTTGAAGGGAGCTCTTATTTCCCCTGGTAACATTTCAACATGGCAGCCCCTCATGGCAAAAGGTTTGGCGACCACAGCAAAAAAGAACAATAAAATATCAAACCAAACCAATTTATACAATTCATAGAAATAAGTTTGTGTTGTGCTTTCATCCATGGGAAGTTCTATTATTCTCATGGAGTCACCAAAGTTGACCATTTCCATCGTCCCGGGTTTGTGCAGGACAGGTCTCATAGAGTGAAGATAACTCCAAAGCCATCACCTGCTCCGTCGAACAAAGTTGTGGCAACGGGTGACAAAGCGTTAGCACCGCTCACATCCCATTGGACATCCAAGAGAGGTACTGCGGCACCAAACACAGCTCTGGCAGCACTGGCTTTATGCAGTACTGCTGCGGCGTTGTTCATAGCGACTGCAGCTTTGTACCAAGTTTCATCAATATTGCACACAGCTGTAGCACTGGTTGGCCCCAGTGCTGCTGAGATGTTTTTCAAAGCATCTGCAGAAGTGTACAAATGTAAAGCCACTTTGAACATAAATACAACACCAGTGTCATCGTGTAGAGCTGTAGCATTGAAGGCAGCCGCTGCAGTGTCAAACAAAGCAACAGCAGAACCGGTCTGGTACAGTGCTATTGAGGAGTTGAGCGCAGCATCTCCAGCTTTTAACAAGCCTTCAGAAAGGTGGAGCACAGCTGCAGCACTGGTCTCATCCGGAGGTGGTGTAGCATCTAACAAAACAGAAGAGGGGCAGGTCCTTTCCAGTTCTGCCATTGCCTTTTGCAGAGCGACTGCAGCGCTAAACAAAGATTTAGCACTTGTTGTATCCAGTGACGCTGCAACGTCTAATACAGCTGCTGCAGGTCCAATCTCATCCTGTTCTTCTTCATCGGTGAACACAGCTGCAACAACGGGTAACCATGCCTGAGCACTGTTCGCATCCACTGCTACTGTTACATCCAAGACAGCTACTGCAGTTTCAAACACAGTTCCAGCAGGACTGGTCGCATGCAGTGCTGCTGCAGCGTTGTTTATATCGACTGCAGCATTGTACCAAGTTTCATCAATATTGCACACAGCTGAAGCACTGGTTGACTTCAGTGCTGCTGAGATGTTGTGCAAAGCATATGCAGCTTTGTACAAATGTAGAGCCAGGTTGAGCACAGCTGAGGCACTTGTCTCATCTTGTAGAGCTGTAGTGTTAAAGGAGGCCACTGCAGTGTCAAACAGAGCTACAGTCGAACCAGTCTGGTGCAGTGCTACTGAGGAGTTGAACACAGCATCTGCAGCTTTGAACAAGATTTTAGAAAGGTGGAGCACAGCTGCAGCAGTGGTTTCTGCTGGTGGTGCTGCAACGTCTGACAAAATAGAAGAGGGGCAGGTCCTTTCCAGTTCTAACATAGCATGGTGCACAGTGTGTGCAGCGTTATACAAAGCTGAAGCAACTTGGGACACAGCTGCAGTACTGGTCATATCCAATGATGCTGCAACGTCTAATACAGCTGCTGCAGGTCCAGTGTCATCCTGTCCTTCATCATTGTTGAAACCAGCTGCAGCACTGGTCTCGTCTGGTGATGCTGCAACATCTGACACAATAGAAGAGGGGCAGGTCCTTTCCAGTTCTGCCATAGCATTGTGCACAGCATCAGCAGCGTTATACAAAGCTGAAGCAAGCTGGGACACAGCTGCAGCACTGGTCTCGTCTGGTGATGTTGCAACATCTGACACAATAGAAGAGGGGCAGGTCCTTTTCAGTTCTGCCATAGCATTGTGCACAATGTCAGCAGCGTTGTACAAGGCTGTAGCAACTTGGGACCCAGCTATATTACTGGTCATATCCAATAATGGTGCAATGTCTAATACAGCTGCTGCAGGTCCAATCTCATCCTGTTCTTCTTCATCTTTGAAGACAGCTGCAGCACTATACAAATCTAGAGCCACATTGAACAATAAAAATACAACACTGGTCTCATTGTGTAGAGCTGTAGCGTTGAAGGCAGCCACTTCAGTGTCAAACACAGCTATAGCAGCACTGGTCTCTTGCAGTACTTTTGAGGAGTTGAGCACAGCATCTGCAGCTTTGAACAAGAATTCAGAAAGGTGGAACACAGCTGCAGGCTCTGATTCTGCAGTGGTCCATGGATTGGCAGTGGTGCCTCCGAGGTCACCAAGGGTCAGGAAGGACATGTTGCTGGGTTTTATTCCTTTCAGAATATGTGGGGAACAGAATGAAGGAGCTGTGCTAATGAGCTTCTTCGATCAGTTTTACATTGATTGGCCTCATGACCACACAATGTCAAGGGTAGAGTATCAAGTAACAAAGACTCATCATAGGTGTGGAGGATCAAAGACATGTAGGTCCAAAGGTGTGGTGATGTCATGTTTTTCTTCCATCCCTGCTATGATGTTTATTTCAATTGCAGCCCAGTCCCCCCACCCCATTAGGGGGGTGAAATAATGAAGTACAGCAGTAGATGGCAATAATGCACCTTGAGGTTGGTTGCCACCAACCAATAAACCGAACAAATAAGAAGAAGAAGATGCAAAATGATTGATCTTGACAGAGTGTCATCCCTCCCCACTGCCCTGCTGACCTGCACTCACTCTAAATGTTTACAATAAACACCAACATTAATCAGAGGTTATTAGGACACATACAGTTCTTTACCTTTTGTATGTTTGACTAGCTCCAGAGTTTATCCAAAATTTATGTAGGGACTCACTTTACCTGCAACACACAAGATGCACACAGCCATAACATCAGGGTTAAAGTTGACCGGTAAAATCCTGATTCGTGATCAGACACCATCAGTTAATAACTAAATTAATGTGATTGTGTGAAGCAGCAATGCAATGGATCAACAACAGCACCAACACTGACCTTATTCAGTGGATGTCGTATCAGCCAGATGTGACCGATACGACATCCTTTGAATAAGGAAGAGAGAATAAACTGAAATGCTGCGTCATTTCAGTTTTTTCTCACTTCATTTTGTTCATTCGTACTTTGTACCTGTACTTTATACTTTATACTATATACTGCTCTGACGTGGACTCATCTCAGCCTTGACTCAATGATTGTGTCTGAGAATAAAATAAACTTGCATGTGAACATTTCTTAATGAAACATCTGTTAACATGAAGCCCAGAGAAGCACGTTCAAAGCCTCAGGTGGAACCTCACTATTCAGGTTAAAGAGACAAATAAATATGTCACAATCAACATGTTAAGTGCGTGATTTCATTTCCACTCCTGTTTTCTTTATTGTGTTTCCATCCATTGTTCTTCTTTTGATCTCTCTACCCTTTTTTCTACTTTACCTCCCGCCTGTTTCCCGCAGCCTCTTTGTGCTCGACACAATCTCATCTTGACAGAGGACATTTTTAATAGTCGACTGCATCGAGCCTCAAACGGGAGCGGGGGAGTAGCAGGGGGTGGGCGAGTGAGGAAAAGACGAGTGCAGACAGAGGGGAGAGAGAGAGAGAGAGAGAGAGAGAGAGATAGAGAGAGGGAGGTAAAGGTGGGGGGGGGCAGACAGACCAAAAGACAGAGAGAGAGAGATAATGAGATAGAAAAAAACATAAGAGAGAGAGAGACAGGTGGATTTGTTTTTCTTGCAGGGTGTTACACAGACACAGACAGACATTACCTCACACAGCTGCTGCAGAGAGGAGAGGGCGACAGTGTGTGTGTGTGTGTGTGTGTGTGTGTGTGTGCAGCCAGGCGTGTACCTGTTTATAATATCCTGAAGCACAGATTTTAGTCAAATGTCAAGCTCTAATCAGAGAATACTTCCTCAGAGAACAGAAAGTGTATTTTAACGTTGGTCTTATTTGTCTCGTGTTTCCTTATAGCATTTAATTCCCACTTTATTTTAATGCAAACTTGAAATGTTGCTGAGAATCCTTCACTGCAGCAAAACTTAGTGCGAGCACAACTTGTACCAGACGTGCACAAGGTCACAGCTGTGATAGGAATTCGGGGAAGGTGAGATGACTGAAAACAGGACGTGAACTGTGATTAAGTCTGACAATCTGCAGCCTAGTCCAACTTCCTGTCTCGCCACCTGCTTGAAACACAAGTGGTGGTGGCCAAACTGAGAAACCAGGTGGGTCTTCAAACACATATATGTTGGAAGCCTAAATGGAAATGCAGCTCATCCACTTTGAATGAAGTGACATCATGCGATGGAGGAATTGCATTGTGGTTACATTGCATGTGGTAGAAGTTGAGAAATACTAAACTTTTCCCACATAGACTGTAAATAAAGATGGATGACGTGTCTCCACTTCCTCCCACTATCCGGTGCACTATCTGTGCAGCAGCGATTGCGGAACACAGCCACGTTATTGAGGTCCCTAGCGCTGCATGGACGGATAGCGTGGCACGTTAGCATGAAAGCGGACTATGCCGCATGTCCCGAGTACGAACCTGTGATTGGTAGAAAGGTTTATAACGTTCGAGCAGTAAATTACATTTACTGTTTGCAGTTTTTGGAAATTGTTGCTAACCTTTCTTTTTTTTCATCCTGGCAGCCACTGGTCTGGTCTGAAACATGCTTGAAATATTTAATCACCGTAAACAATCAGTTTTCTTTCCTGTTGTTGAGAACCTCTATAGAAACTTTTCTTTGATCGTGTTTGCCGTGCTTTGAAACACTGCTGGTGATTAAAAGTCATGTTAAGCATTTTAGCCGTGACGGTAAACCCTGATACCTGAGCTCTAATCCTGACTGTGGTCTTAACACCAAACCCTGCAGCTAAACTAACCCCTGTAGACGTGAGGAGTTTTCTTCTTCCCTCACGTTTCTGCTCTTCAGACGACATTTGGTTCTCATGAAGGTGGAAGCAAGACAGAGCGATGAACACACACCCACACACTGTACACAAAATGCAGCTGCGGAAGAGTGGGATTGCACAAGCCTGCCATTTTTTCGGTACAAGGCTAAAGTCAGATTAGTGCTAGTCTGTCTGTCTGCTTTCACAGAGAAACACGCTTAATCCCTGTTTAATCCCACCTGCAACGGGATTGGCCACCGGCTAAGACTCTGACGGCTATTAACCCGAATAGAGGCATTAGACGCAGTTACCACACACCTGGGTCGAGAGACAAAGACTGACAGAGAGAAAGAGAGAGAGAGAGAGAGAGAGAGTTCAAAAATAAATTATTCCTGTTTTGGCAATCATGCATCCGTCTCCCTCACTAATAATGCATGGCAAATTGAATTGAAGTGAAAAAGACGGCATGAGGCAGAAGGATAAGTGGAGAGAAAATTACAAAGTGAAGGATTTGGATGAGGAGATGGAGAGTGGGTGCGGGGGGGCGGGGGGGGGGGGGGTGGCAGGAAAGGGAAGATGCAGAAAAAGGAGGAGAGAAAAGGAGAAAGAATCACACAAACCTGGAAGAGGTCAATGAACGTGACGACGTAGACAAGAACAAAAAATTTGATGACAAGACGAGAGCAAAGGGAGGATGAAGGACAACAGTTTCATTGCCTTTGAAAATTCGCTTGAGGCTACATCCAAACACTTTGATTTGAAAACAGCATTTTTTAACTAAAACTATGTCTGTCAACAGCTGTTAGCAAAGACAAACAGGGTCAGCAACACTTGTAATTATTTATGCATGTTGCATTTTGTAGTGATAGCTGAGGCTGATGCCCAAAGTTTCTTAAATTATCTCATATGAACGGAGCCTGGCGAATCAGCGAAGGCTACGATGGAAAAGAACCAATCAGCAAGCGGTTGTGAGTGTCTGCATCATCTTTTCCAAACATCTCCGTCTCATCATCTCAGCCCTGGAGTTTTCAAAATAAAAGGGGGCCAGCGGCGGCTTTAAAAAAAACTTTGGAGTAGAATCTGTGACGGAGTTGATACATTTTCAAATACAAACGTAGTGGTACAACCATACAAATGAAAAGGATAACATAAAGTCCAACAATTATTTTGTTATCACAGGAGTACATGTTGTCACAGCAGGAAGAACTCGGGTGTGAATATTAAAATTAGTTATCGCTGATTTGCATTTAGCTGCTTTTATTTTCTGGGTCCTGGCATTGTGCACGTTAGCTCACTGCCACACTGTCATGTCTTGATGGGACACTTGAATTCTGTATAATGGAGCCATTAAATCACTTATTAGTAGCAGCCACCAACAGAAGATAGGTGGGGGCACCCTGGTGGCCACAACGGTCATGGTTTGACTCACTGCCAGGGGACCCTTGTTGCATGATGAGTAAATTGTGTTGAATATTTAATGAGTCACCAATTATTTGAAGAGCGAGTCAGGACGTGTTTACCTTTTTCACTACAGCAAAACTAATGTTTCAATATTGCTCAGGCAAACATTGGTCCTCAGTGGCAATTCCTGTTTTTATGTATGTTTGCTCTGTCATTTCCGATGTGCACAAATTAAATATGTTCAGACAATTTTCTATAAACATAATGAGACATCCGACAAGGGACAGCACAGTGGTGCAGCGGTAAGAAGGAAGAAGGATCTGGGTTTGACCATGACTGTAAATAAAGATGGACGACATGACAGCCAAACATCTGGATTGCCCCCTGTTGGCCGGCTGCAGTATAGGTCAATTTTAGGTAGTTCTTATCGTACTGATGTTTGTTCAAGTGTTCGTCTTTATGTTAACTTTGGTTAAATTAGGGAATCATAGATGGAAGGAATCTGTCAATTGCCAAAACATGTCAATACGCCTAATGAAAAGATCAGTAACATTTTCATTGGGTTTTTCATTGATTTCCATCAAAAGAAATAGTTCCACTGTGGTACTTACAGCCTTATGAGACGTTTTTATGGTTGTGTTACGGCTGCACTCAGTTTAGATTAGAGAAAGACGCTGGTCTGGTTTGATTGAGCACGAGGCGGTGAATTAACTGTCTGCCGCGGTGTGTGCAGTTTTGGCATCATGATAAACCTCCCAACAACTCGAGGAGCTATTACTCAAACTGACCTTCCTGGATTGTGTTTCGTCTTCTCACCAGTTCCTTGAAACAACAGCCACCCCTCCTCCACCTCCTCCACCGGTGCAGCCCCTTCTCCTAATACGCTGCAATTTCAGTCTGAGCACCAGAAAAGACAGTGATAAATAGATACACTCATTCTGAAAGAGAGCCAGACAGGCAGGGAAAGAGCCGGCCTAGTGATTCACCCACTTCAGTCTTCAAAGGAAGGGTGCGATAAAGAGGGGATGAGAGAGACTGACGGAGAGAGAGAGAGGGATGGAGAGGGAGGGAGACAAAGAATGACCACACCTGGGTGTCCGTGTTGGTGACTCAGACCATTTAGACGGTAAACTGACTCACAGCTTGACTATCAGTGTGTCATCATGCTGCCTGCGCCAAGGCCTCATACAGACAGCTCTACCTGTGTAGTTTCACTACATCACAAACCACACATGTAAACAAACAGTATAGAGCACTTTCCAGACATAAACTCTAGGTGATGCCTTGGTTCTGAAAACTCCCTTTTCTGGACTTTTTATTTTTGATATGAAGAAAGCAGCAGGAGATTGTTGGAGTCAGACTCGCTCACAGGAAAATACCTAGAACATTCATGGGTGGAGTCCGGGTGACGTATACATTCCACTGTTGAAATCAGGATTTCTTTGGTTTGTAGCACATTGACACTGGCGACAGCCATTTTCGCCATAAGCTGTCAAATTCCATCATCTTTCCAAGTTGACGTCTTTACCGGTGAGTGTCAGAGTTTTTCCTTCAGATGGTGGCGGAGATGCGTTGGAGGCTGCACCCTGGCGTCCACACTACTTGAAGTCTGGATACACTGCTGGCCCTTTTAGTCTGGATGGGCGTGCCCACTTTACATGAGTGGTCATGTGGTTTGAACTCTAAGGTTTGTTACTATTGACAGGGATTAAAACTCGTTAAATTCTGACGGTTCGCAGGCACTTTTAATGACAAGGCAACGTGACAGCATCACATCCTGGTTGTACCTTTCTTCCACTGAGATACACATCGAGCTGAATTTATTTAGTTTTTTAAGTAACACCTCGGGCATTTCAGTGTGTTATGGAAGGGATGCCACTGAGGTTATTTTTGTCAAGTTTGACAAATATCTCTGTTAGATTGAAATGTTGCTTTATTAAAATGGATTTTCTTTGAATATCAGCACTGTGTGCAGCTCTTTTGTCTGACTTTTCCAACAGTACGTTTTTTAGATCCAGCAAAAGCACAACTTCTTTGCATGTGTGTGCCTTTGTTCTATGTTAGATGATACAGTTTGGGAGTTTACCGCTGCATAAATCCCCAAAAAGCATAGGCCTGAACTAACTATTAAGTGTAGTAGTAGCAGCAGCAGCAGCATTAATTTGTAAATGGGTCAAAATAGATGTGATTGAAGACTCTTCCCAAGAACTGTCTGCTCACTTAACTCTCAACAACAAAGGGAAAAGTTTCCCCAAAAGTTTATTCTCCAGAGCTCCAGGAGATAAGTATGAGAGAATTTTCAAACTTTATCTGTTGAACGATAATCCAGTATCTCACTGCACTTGATCCAGTTCCTGATAACAACAGTATGAGAGGAGGTGGAGGTCTGTCCATCACTTGGTCCAGTGTCACTTGTGGCAGTACTGTTGGAGTCCAGCAGGGAGCAGCAGAGGCTGTACACACTGTTTTACACTGGTGAATGACGCCACCATGAAACCCTCCAT